>CM031571.1:14284185-14587474 GCA_018467065.1 Ephestia elutella | reverse complement strand
GGTGGCTGTTAAAGTTAATTATTCATATAAAACCTATCTGTAGGCACTGCATAAAAATTCATTTTTTTATGTACAATAAATATTTAAATTAAATAAGTTGTTTTATTCATCCGATTAATGTGATGGCACGAAATACATTTGTACTTCAGTTAAATTATGATACATACAGGCGCCTGATTGGCCAGCAGACACTAAACTTTAAATAAAACAATGGTAGGCAGTGGCCGTAGAATCGCAAGTACCTGTATAAGCTTTATGTCTTTATAGGAGAATAAGAATACTGTTGACTCATATTATGCAATAAAAATTGCATACCCATTACTCGACTACGTTTAAAGTAGCTGTGCCCCGCGGTTTTCCTGCTGTCAGAATTTTGAGATTCTGGATAGCCTATATAACCTTCGTTGTGATATCTATCATACTCATTTTATTTTCTAAATCGGACCAATAGTTATTACATTAGAGTGTTCAAGCAAACAAACAATCTAACTTTAACATTTTCTGGATGATTTATTTTTTTTGTTCTCTAGAAAGCTGTTCTTATTATATTCAAAGATGAAGTCTTCCTAGATATTATAAATATAAAACTTAGAATGAATGTATATTGTCTATCATGCCTTTTGTTTGATGAAACTTAGTGCACGAGTAAGTGTGTTGTCTTGAAATGCTAGGTTTTTGAAGTTTCTTGAGATGTATAATATCATATAATATATATTTTGATGTGAAGAGGTGCCTGTAAATGTCTAAATTCTGAATAAATATTTGATTTCGTTAAGACGATTTGACTGTGCTCGTAACTTAATTCAAAACCAAACGCTTGAGACCAGTTTTTGAAACAAAAAATAAATACAAGACGCAAGCCAGTTTCTAATTAAAATGATTAACTTAATGGTCTTAGTCATTAGTGAATTTAATTCGGAATCGTCCATTTTTTCGTCCGCAGAAATTATAACTCACAGCCATTTTACGATTGGTACAGCGGATTTTAAAACATTTACGAGCAATCTTATTGCTTTCATTTTTACTATTGTTTTGTTTATTGTGTTGGGTTTGTCTTTTTCTTCGATCTTATAGTAGTAAGTAACTACAGTAGGATGAACGAAGTGGACATTAAGTAAGTGATAATTACTATGGGACATAGGTAATGGACATAGATAGTTGGACAGAAGTTTTTTCAACTAGAGCTATTTCTTATAAAAAATCTAAAATAAAAACAATAAAATAAATATTTCAGAAAAATAAAAATAAAAAAGTTAGGTATTGTATATTTTTCGCAGTACGGACATGTAGAAAAGTCTTAACGCAAAACAACTTTTAAGTAGGTATAAGCATAAAATATCCTTGTAATTAATTCTTTAACACTATAATTAGTATAAATTTAAAAACTTTAATAATAAATTTTATAACTATGTTGTACTCATGATGTTAGCACAGCATTGCGGCTTATAGGCACAGTAAAATACATTAGGTAACTTAGATATTAATTATAAGTGGATTCAAAATATGACTTTTTAACATAGACCAAATTTGTCACTACCAGTACCTTTCAAAGGAAATTTAATTTCGTATTTCACATGAAAAATCTCTGTTAATGACGTATACCCCATAGTGTCACAGGATTTTAATTGGCTAATGTCCTCTGACGTAATTTACGATATATGGCAACCGCCATATGACCAAACCGACTTCAATAAGATTCAAAATTGCAAGCACCCAAAAAAGTTGAGGTGGTATCGTGCTAATGTTGAGTTAAAAGAGCGATTATGTACTATTGTGCAAAAAAATATTATTAAAAAAATATTATTTTTAATCCAGTTTTTGTCTCTCGGCTTCGTCCGCGTGAATTTCCCACGGGGACAGTGCTTTTTCCCAGGATGAATTACCCTATGTCCTTCTCCGTACTTTTAACTATGTGTATGCAAAATTTCAGGAAGATTGGTTCAGTACATAAAGCGTGAAGAGGTAACAAACAACAACAAACTCACTTTTTGCATTTTTATTTTAGTTAGGATAATATAAAGGCATTAACTACGCATCAAACTTAGCAGTTACAAAATCTAATTTACAATTAATGTCATTAATATTATCACCACAACCACAAACAGAAAATGGCGCGCGCGATTATTTTTTAATTCAATATATATTATGGTCGGACGTCACTAAATGAGCTATTAATTAAAACATAATTAACCCTACAATGTTGTAAACAACTTCTAATTATAATCAACTACATTAAATAAGGAAAAACATTTTTTGAATCGTCTGGTAAATAGGTAAGTACCTATTAATTGGTATCCCATTTTTTTAATATTCAATTTTTTTCAATGTATCAAATAAAAATAATTTGGTTTTGAATTAAGTAGTGTGTGAGTGAATGTTATTCTTTTACATTCATACGTTTTTACATCTTTCGTCTTTTCTTTTCGCGTGTGACAATAATGATGTTAAAGTCAAAAATAAATATAATAAGAATAAGAAACAAATATAACAAAACATTTTATGTTTGTGATCGAGTAACTACAATGAAGAACAAAAAAAAATCGAATCAAAATCGAGCAGACCAGTTTCCCCTGGCAACACCCGTTCATGAGTTGACTCGCGCGGCTGCGATGACCGTTTACTCTTTTGGTGGGCACGTATGCCTGCCTATTCAGTAAGTAAAAAACCAAATCATTCAAGGTCCAGTCGGACTAACCACAAACGATGCATATAATTACTCTCAAGGAGCTAAGCTGACAAAATTCCCCCTCGGAAATATGTCCTTGTTTAAACTAGTGATTATATCAATTGTGTCGAATTAAACAATCGGTTGGAGTACGCACATCCTTCTCTTGAGGCTTGTTATCATGTGTAATGATATCATTAAGAGGAAACTATTAGCTGTAATCAGGGTTTTCCTTTTTTTCATACTGGCTTCGTGAAGTGACTCCCGCTCGCGTTTTATTTATCAAAATAGTATATGATATTTATAGGTTTAAAAATAAAAAAAAAATAAATGTCACAACGAAATTTAAATCTTTATATAAATAGAACAAAAACAATACGTAAAATATCAAAATAAAAATAACAGAACAATCTCACAAGGGAAGACACGTCCCGAACATGATGTTTTCCTATCGAGCGCTGCAGCAAAAGTGAGTCTGAAGTCAGAGTTGAAGCCTGAATGAGTGAACATGTGAAGAGTAAAGCGATCATTTGTAATCCGTTTATCAGTCATGTGTTTGTTCCATTTCAAAACACTTCAAACTGTCAATTATTCACTAATCTTCTTTTTTTTCTTTTTTTTTTAACGTCTATGCTAATAATCTATATCTATACATATAATAAAACAGTAAAAATATTTTGTCTGTACATTTAGTATTTTTGACTAAAATGGATAGAGGGACACCTAAAAAGAACAATAGAAAGCAAAAAAATTTTTTGGAATTTCTTGTCTGTCTGTCTGTCTGTCTCTATCTCTGTATGTATGTACGCGTTTCACGCAAAAACTACTGGACGGATTTGAATGAAACTTTTTTTGTTGTATAGCTATTAAGCCTGGGCAACATATAGGCTATAATTCATTTTGAAAACTGGAACACCCGATGAAGAACCATAACGGAACAGCTAAACTATAAGTAATATGGAAATGGTGCCTTAACAAAAATCGTTCAACCTGATGAGCATTTTCTGATGACGTATAAAAATTGAAGATCTGGAACATCTGATGAAGAACTGCAAGAGACCAGCTACACTATAACATATATGGAAATGACGCCTTATTAAAGTCGTTCAACCTGATGAGCATTTTCTTTTTCGCTGACGTTTAAAAATTTAAGATCTGGAACATCTGAGTGAAAAGCTCCAAGAGAGATTTTTCATCTAAAGCAAAACTCACGCGGGCGAAGCCGCGGGCGACAACTAGTAGAGCACAGCTAGTATACGTAAAAATACGTAAATTGGTTTTGGTTTTAATCCATCATCATAACCATGAAAGCTTAGTATTTCTGTAAATTTATGTTAAATAATATTGTAATTACAACAATTTCAAGATATATTTAATTTTTTTGAATGTCTACCTTTCATTATAGTGCATTCAAATAAACACAATCAATTAACTCTATGCCCGGAGGTAAATGCTGCTCCAGGTTTGGAGTGTCGGCCACACAGGCTACTTTGACGATGTAAGGAATTTATATGAAACTTTTTGAAGTTTGGAATCGATACAATAAATAAAAATTAAATAATCAGCTCGGTATATTTCTTGAGGCTCTTTGTAAATTTCAATGTACATTCACGAGCATTGATATGTATCGAATTTTAGTCTTTATCACATTGTATTAAGGACCGAAGTGTTTACATATTAATGCGCTTACGACCTAATGATATCTGTTTACCACGGTTATAATGTGCTAAATTCAATAATAGGTTAAGAGTTTCTAAAATATACACTTCTGATCCATTTTTCTACTCTTCTATAAATACATAGGTACATATTATTATTATCACGCCATTTCTTCCCGTGGGGCAGGCCGAGAGACTAACGATTTCAACTTGCTACGATCCTTACTAAAAAATGTTTTTCCAAAATTCATACTTGAATGTTTTTGTCACTGAAAGTGTCCTGTCCATCTCATAACTACTAAGTACCAAAATATGAATTTAAACACCCAAAAAAAAAACCTAAAAAGATAATCATGGATAACCACACCACGCAAAAATCACTGTGATTAAAAAAAATTAGATCGATCCATCAAAAGTCAATAGAACGCGATTAACCCAAAATCAAGTATTTAAAAGAAGACCAAAATTATTCGCAAGTGAATCACTGCGCCGGTCCTAATAACATATGAAAGAGGTTGTAATCGATTCAAATTTAATGAAATATTTGATTTATGCCTTCCAAGGCATCAGGTAGCTTATTATAAGAATATATCATTAAACATTACGTATAATTAAACCCGCGTTTAGCCTGAAGCTACCCCAATTTGAGCGGTCTCGGATGCATTATGAATTTTAATAAAATTGCCTGTGTAAAATAAAAAAGAAAATTATAACACATCCTGATTTGATGTATTATTTGGTAATTTGTTTATTGGTCGTAATTATATCGTGTAATAATGCCGGGTAATGCTGGAGTGTGGTAGTGATTTATTAGTATTTATTAAAGTATGAATTATTGTATAATTACTGGGACGGGAGCTCAAACTAAACAGATAGGTTGTTTTAGGGAGAGAAATTTATGGCTGTTTCTCGGAGATGTAATCGGCGTTGGTACTGAGGCGCCTGGTATATATATCTTCATATAAACTGTTTCGATTAAACTCAGGTAATGGCAATAGAAATATAAAGTAATGACTTTGTCTACTACTACTACTAGTAGAAAACCAAAGTCATTACTTTATATTTCTATCACAGAGCCAGCTCTGTGAGCTGTAGATCTCGCTAGCTTATACAGATTGCAGATCGAAGGAACTTTTACACCATATGTGTTTCGAAAAATATTAAAATCTTTGATATGTCAGCCATTTTCAAAAATATTTAAAAAATGGCTCTGTGAGCTCGTAGACCTCGCTAGCTTATAGAAGAGATTGAAGATCAAGAAGGAACTTTTTCACACCATATGTGTTTCTTGAGGAAATATTAAAAACTTGATAACTCAGCCATTTTTAAATTTATTTAAAAAATGGCTCGACTATCGATTTTCATGTGTTTATCCGAACCTGCTCCCAAAATTTCATAGGAATCGGTTGGGAGAACATGCGACTTCTAGATGAGAACACAGCTATAACAAAGCATTTTTGGCCAAGCTGAAATATAATATATAGTTTATAGAGCTTCTGAACTCATTTGAAGTAAAATAACAGTAGTTTACTTGAGAGTTAGTTTACATTTTTGTTCTTATCGTAAGGAGAAGTTCATATTTAATTTTTAAGTAATTCTTTTTAAGTGTTGATTCCAGATTTATTTTCTGTTTCAGAAAACAGTTTTTCAGATTTATTTGTAACAAATTATTTTACTTATCAAAAATTAATTTAATTGTAGAGTGTTCAGAGTGAGTGTAGAGGTTTCAGTGTTTCGTTTCAGTCTTTGATATAAGATCAAAGACTGGAAACGAAAGACTGAAAAAACTGGGGGATTCCTCCACTCATAGGCGATGCGCTAGCAACCTGTCACTACACCTGAATCTCCATTCCATCAGAGAGTCCACTGTTCAGCTAAGCGTGGTCTTCGAGTCTCACGACTCTTGGCTCTGTCTACCCCGTAAGGGATAAAGACGTGATTCTGGTACCGATGTATGTATGTAAATATCAAAGGCCCTTTTTATTTATATAATAATAAAGTTATATCTAAACAACATTTTAAGGACTGCTGCCACTCTCCAAATATACCATTGTCGTAAAAATAAATTCACAGATTACGTAATCTTGTAAAATATCCATTATTAGTTATTTTAGTTAACATCCCTTTCAATCGACTCTTACGAAAACAAATAAACTTAGTTTAATTTTTATAGATGTTGTTTGAATAGTTTTTATCGGCCCTTAATGTTAAACACACCATAACGGTTGATCGTTTAGATAAAATATTTCACAGATGTGTTACTAAGCTGTTATTACGTGAGGCAGGCTTAATATATTTATTCATTGAGACTTTAATTGTCACATTTGTTATATTTTTAGTTTAGTACCTTACTAGTTTATAAGGTTACTGATTTTTTTATTTCCTGCAAAGAATAAAAATAGTTTTTTTTAAAGTAAAGTTTAATTCTGAGATTTAATGAATACATTTATGAGTAACTAAAATGTATAGTCACTTAACTTATATTATTGACACATTCTCTTTCCATGTTATTTTGTTTAAATGTTAGTGCTTGTGACTGTAGAGGTACAGTCAACTGCATTTGTCAAGTTACCCTAAATCTACCACCACCGTGCTCCCAGATAAAAAATTCACCAAACGTATTTTATCTAATGTGCCACATATTTTAATCTAAGGTGTAAAGTTTGTGAAGTTAGGCTCGTAGAGTTAGGGTGGTAGAGTTAGAAGCTTGGCTCTACATGGGATGTGATGAATTTTTGACAGGGCGATCCATTGTCGGCACATACTCTCCATGTGTTTATCGAACCTGCTCCCCAAAATTTCACAGGAATCGGTTGAGAAATGCGACCTCAAGATTTTGGTGGGATGTATTTGTCTAGGTTGAATGAAATGATGTTCCAACCAAAAAAAGTTGACTGGAAGAAATTGCATCCTACTAATCCTACTAATATTATAAATGCGAAAGTTTGGTTGTGAGTTTGTGAATTTGTGAGGATGTTTCTTACTAAATCACACAAAGTCTACTGAACGGATTACGATGAAATTTGGTATTAACGGGTAGAAAAATACCGGGAAAAGCACATAGGAATTACTTTTTATCCCGAAATTCCTATACGAGAGCGAAGCGCCCCCGGGGCGCAGCTAGTTGAGTACGGCCTTCCTTGCGCTTCATTTTTGTATTTCTTTTGTTACAATGATTTTTTTTTCTTTCTGTAAATGGTGTCAAAGTCAATTATTAGGCTGTAAAAATAAAGCACTTTTAAATCAGTCAAATTCTTTGTTTTCTAGTTATTAGTTGATCGTTGCAATAAAGTTACAGTTGATCTATCAATCTATTCTGTTGTCTGTAGTATTAACTTACCAGAGCTCACTTGAAAACAGGGAAGGTCCCTATGCAGGGAGGGACGTCTTCAGATAGGGGTAAAACAGCTTGCTGACGTTTTCGCTGTACTCCGTCAGGACTGCCGGCAAAAAATTGGTCATTAAAAAAAATATTTTACAAAAACAAAGAAAGAGTGGTTTTTGAAATAAAGCGTGAATATTTGTATAGTATATCTTAATCGAGGCATTTAGTAATGTTTTTTTCCCTGGCTATTTATGTTCCACTGCTGGGCAAAAGCCTCCCCGAACTTCCTCCACGTATCTCTCTATCTTTGGTCTTTTCTTTTCCATTAACTGATCAAACGCTCTCAGGTCGTCCGCCCATCTCGTCTAATTGGCCTTCCTCTTTTTCACCTTTCATCGGTTGGGATCTTCAGTTGGTTATAATTTGAGTCCATCTCTCCAAGTGCATTCGACAGATGATGACTCCCCCAGTCCCACTTTAGCCTAGCTGCCTTTTGCCACATCAACGATTTGTATTTAGTAATATTAGAACGAAGAAATTTAATCTAAGAAAGTTTTACTCTGGCTTCGCATGCATTTTTAAACCATTTCACCCTCCCTTAGGGCAGATTTACAAATATTTTTTCTTTATCTACAGCATCTTTGCAGGGAAATTTCAATGTTAAATACGTTCAAGAATTTCGGCTCTGGAATACGCTGATATGTCAATGAGGTTCAGCGTTCAATTTTATACACCTAGCTTATTTATATAAAATAAATAAATATAGATAATATTAAATAGTACATCTCTATATCTAGACTATATAAAATACTATCTAACTTTAATACTTATTGAACACCTTTTGAGACATGTAATTAAACAAAATTTAACTATCTGATAACTTTCTTTTTTTTTTCTATATATTCTTTCTCAAAAAAAGTTGTTAAATATAGCTTTAGATTAAGGGTATAATAAAGTACAAAGCAAAACATTCTCACTTCTCTTCCATCCCAAAAAGCTCTTGAAAAGCTTTTCCCTTAAACCACGTGTTGCTACAGAAACGGAAAAAGTAACTTTCACTGGCAACTGAAGTACGAAAACAATGCAAAAAGTCGACGATCGTACCCGGTATCCCTATGTCCCATCTTCCGTTTAGGAAGGATCCTCAAGGGGAGGGGGGGCAGGGGGGAAGGTATGCAAGAGAACGCGAGGAGCCTGCGCGATTTTTAACCCAAGACCACGTGTTAGTCACGTGGGGGCTTTCCACAAGTTTTTCGCTTTCCGTTTTCGCGCCACAGTTAGGGATAAGGAGTTTCGACGCGGGAAACTTTTCCGCGCTGGCAATGTTGGTAGCGCTGTTTTTGTCCTGTTTTGAATTTATGTGTGTAAGTAATTTTTCAACCGACTTCCCAAAAAAGGAGGAGGTTATATGTTTCTATGCATGTATGTTTTTATATTAGTCTTTAAAATGCGAAATTTTGTGAGACGATATTGTGTCTTCGTTGCTGTTTCACGAAAAAATTTATAGAATACGTTGCGATAAAAATTCGAACGCTTATACTTTTAATCCCAAAATCACTGCGATAGCAAAATTTAGTATGGAATGAAGATTGTCTTACTTATTGAATGATATACTTAATTACGTATATACTACATCTAAGACAAAATGATGTGTTGTAATTAGATTTGACGATATTTTGACTGATTTTCATCAAACTTCTAAAGTCGATCTAAAACTTTGTCGGCTGAAAAAACCAGCCAAAGAATTATCTACAGTTTTATAACAGTAATTAATTTAAATACGCTCCTAATTTTGAAAGACGTATCATATTGTTAATGATTAGAATATCGAGAAATATGCCGATTAGTTCCAAATTTTGGAATTGATCATTACTATTGATTGTTATTAGCCGTGCCTAACAGTCATAAAGCTTATCGATGGATTTCACCTTAGTAGGGAATTATTAAATGTAATAAAATGAATAAAAAGAACCGCTTTCTCAACAATGCTTCACTGACTATTTCGCAATCAACATATCAACTAAAGCGTATCTAGAAAATTCTTAATTGTACTAATGAGAAGTAATTACAATTTTTATTGCGGCCATAATGATTACGATGCCTTAAAAATAATAAAAGCAATTAGACATTGATGGGCGTGTGGGAGTCGTTATATCCGTCTCGCTCACTCGTATAACATTAATATGGGTGTGAGTGGAAGGTACAATATGATTAGATGTAATTGTTCGAACGGTTATAAAAGTTGATGTCAGAGACTGTTCTGTTTGTCGTAAAGCGAAGATGCCATTTCCACTTGATGTTCAAAAATAAAAAACGTAAGTACATAATACTTGATTACATTTTAGGTAGCTGTATGATTGTAAATGAATTGTAATTACTATGAATCATAGTCACGTGACAGTATTCTAATTAGACAATAGATTGGGCGATGGTTTTAATGGGTGATGTGATCAGATGGAAATAGAATTTGTATGTATGAATCTCGCAAAGAATTGATTTAAGTTTTGTGAATCATTGTTATTTTAAAAAATTATTAACTGCAGACTATGATTCAGTAAAAAAAGTCATATGATTTGTTATAAGGTTTCATAAGTATGTTAGTAATTACTTTTTTCTTCTTTTTTCTTTTTATTATGAAATTTCTATAAACTCTTAAGAAATATAAGATTGGAAATAATATATTTTTTTTTTTATTTAGTTGATAGGTCCCACTGCTGGGCAAAAAGCCTCCCCCTTATCTCTCCAATTTATTTAAGTATTTAATATCTATGTATTTTTTCCTATTTCTCTGCTTTATGAAGGTTTGTTATATGGTATGATTGGTTAGGAAGTTAACTTTTTTTAAATATTTTATTTTAAATTACAGCAGTTATAAATAATACGAGCAAATAAGGGAAAAAAGAAACTGACAATTAAAATATGACTTTTTGACTGAATCATAGTCTGCAGTTAATTATTTTAAGTATATTTCTTTCTAAATAACTTTATTTTCTTTCTTTCTTCTTTCTACACGTTTGTTTACTCAAACTTTTAACTTTTAAGGGTTCATTTACTCCATCAAAAAAGTTGAAACAAATTATTTTAACTACTTAATTATTAATAAATAAAAGATAAATTAATTTAATTGCTAAAAATCAACATGAATTACGAAGCAATAAAATGATTTTACTGACAATTTTAAAATCACTTGTGGTAAAATTTTATGTTCGTATCAATCATTTCCTTATTATTTGCGAAACACGATGAGTTCCTGATTTATTTATTATCTTTAATTTGAATATTTCCTTATTATTTCTTATAATTTTTTTATATTTAATTATGCATAGGTTCATCTACATTGGGTTCATCTCCTATTAGTAACATATTTCAACTAATCAAATTAATCAAAAACCTACTTTTATCCCTAATTTCAAAAAGAATAACTCAGGGTTTGTTAAACTGGGTAAAATGAAATGAAATTATGTCAATTAAAAATTTGTTTAAATAATATGGTATTAAAAATAAAATGAAAAAACACTGAAAATTACTACGTGTCAATATTTCATTTTTTTAATAAATTAACTTTGTATTTTACTAAGAAAATAGGATACAATTCAACTTAGTTTACATTAAATATTACAACCATTGGAAAAGCAATCTTGTCTCCAGGTAATACGGTTTAAAATCGCGCATGTGAGATAACACCCTACAACGGTAATGCTATTATAGGAAAATGATTTCACGGTGAGGTCGTCACGCACTTTGTAGCAGGAGATACGGAGATAGATAGATAGATAGTGATTAGTAGATAATTTCAATCAAGAGTAAGAAATGGATATTTATAGTAAAAAATATATACTTATAAAAATTTAAGATGGGAAAAGACAAGTATTTTATTAAATAGAGTCGTATATATTCAAGTGTTTAAGAACCACTTAAAATAAAATTACCCGACCCCACCCCAAATAAAATGGAGAAAGGGTGGACAAACAAGAAGATATTTAAGTGTAACCACTTTTTTGGACGTTACTTAATTTAGGTACTTACATCAAGTTTAAGAGAGGTCCAAAAGGTGCAAAATCTTTAATTTTTCCTATCTTTAATATAATATATAATCTATAACAACAGTTAGGTACTTATTTTTTTATTGGGTTCTACAGTGCGACAAGGATCTTTTTTCACGTGGTAGAAAACGGAACTAATGTCTAAACTATTAATATTTCTTATTTAAAACGTAGGTGGCGCCCTCACTTAAGTGCAAAAAGATCCTTGTCGCACTGCAAATTAAATCTATATTGCCAAAGCGAAAGATTCTTTTTCTCTCTCTATAAGTTTGCCTACATACCATACAGATTTTATAATAACCTTTATGTACAGAACTAAATACTACCTACATCTATCTATATCTACGTCCCTCTGTTGATATGAGGGTGATTTGACTCTATGTCTGTGACACTGCAACGGTTGAATGGAGGATTATTCCCATCTGCACCAAATATTTTGTCCTCCTAAATATTTTTTTTCTTAAATAATAAACGAAAGCGACACATGAAGTTACAGTCTTTTGATTTGAAAAACCCCTCGTTTAAAATTTATAATTTTTGGTATTTAAGTAACACATCGTCTTTGGATCAAAAAATTATATATGAGTACAAAATTTCAACTTAATTGGCATCAATAGTTATGTGATAAATATGCGATAATTATTGATTTATTAAAAAAAAAAATGACAATTTCGTACCTTGCTATAAAATTGTTTTTAGAACCTAAAACAAATTTATGCATAATTATGTGTATGTTCAAAAATATGACGTTAAAGATTCCTTTGAAGCCCATTCAAATACTTAAAAAATCCCTGTAAGAAAGAAATCGTGGTGCGATTGGGAATAACCCAAATGCTATGATGGCGCCAATTGTGCGTAATATGCACACCAATAGCGAATTGTATTGAATTGTATTGTATTCGTTGTACTTACTACAATGTAAGTCACACGAAAAAAAAATAAAGGTAAACTGTAATGTAAAGTCACAAAATCGATTTCTATAATATAAAAATATATTTGGGGGTATATCAATATTTGTTAAGATGATTTCTTAAGGACTGTAAAAAGTATTTACTCTTACGTTTATGATTAGATGTATAAACCAAAGAAATTTGTTTTAGAAATAGAAATATTTATTTGCAATAACACGGTACATAGGATAGGATAAAATAATAATACAAAAGAACAACATGTTACACCATCACTGGCATGCAAATTTTCAAACAATTGACACAAGCATTTTAATTAATTAATACATCAGTCTATCATTTCATTTAAAAATTATAATATAAAAATAATAAACAATAATAATATAATATAATAAAAATTATATTTTTTTTTATTTTTTTTTATTTAAAATTTTGTGATGAAAACGCACTGAAGTAAATGTCATATCATGATGGAAAGAATTGTATAGTAGACAATGTTTATTGTATTTAAGTTGGCAGATTTTTTTTGTAATTTTTTGGCAAAACTTTGTTGTTTGTAATATCTTTATTGGACAAAGGATACATTATCTAAAAGTAATACAAATAAAAAGTAATACAATTAACAATGGCGGAATTATCCCATGGAGGAACTTGTAATGTAATTTATTTTTTTAGATTATGAGTGTTGTGTTGTGATTTTTTTGTTCTTTTGCTTATACAGTTACATAAATTTGAAAAACATTAAGTGGACAATTTTTTTCTTTATTTAAATGGGGATTTTTTCGGCGTATCTTAATCTTTTTTCGTAATTGCTTGAGTATGAAGAGATAGTAAAGTACAAAAGCAATACCGTAGTTATTCAATCTGGTATAATTGGATTTGTCACGCATTATTATTTATTACAGCTATTAATTATTATTATTTTAATATTTTTTTTTTATTTGGGAAACAAATAGTTACATAGGAAAACAACAATATTTTATTAGTTACTGATTATTTCATTAATAATGTACTAACAAAGACATTTCAAAATCAAAATTTTTTAAACTCAAGAACCAGGAACCTAAAATATTTGTATTTGCACTACAATCACAAACATTATTATAATTCAATTTATTTATTACATAGAGATAGGTAGAAATTTAAATGAGAGGTGTTTGACCACCAATGGGAAACAACATCAATAGTCATTAAAAAAGTTGCTAAACATTTTTTTTCTATTATTTATGTCCCACTTTAGGGCAAAAGCCTCCCCCAATTCCGTCCACTCATCTCTGTCCTTCGTCTTTTCCTTCCAATTCTTATCAAATCCCTTTAAATCATCAGACCATCTCGTTCTTGGTCTCCGTCATAGAAGCTAGAAGATTTTTTTAATTTTACTTACAAACAGAGACAGCTGAGGAAGCGGGATGTCAGATATAGTTTTTGTCTATGTTGGTGTAGGACAGATAATATCTTCTGTGAAGCTCATTTGTGTCAAGTTTGACATTTTTGGTGTTTTGGTTCCATAGAATTTGTAGGCAATAAAAAAATTGAATTTGGAACACACTACATATTATGAACGTTTTTGGGCTTCATTTGACAATCAAGTTTATATTTGAAAACAGAAATTCATTTTTTAATAGACATTAAAGATTTTTTTTTTTAATTATAAAAATGATTAAAAAATATTTTTCATACACAAACACAACGTTACACAAATTCTGTGTTTCATTTTTGAATTTGAATTTTCGCTACACTTCACCTTTTTAATCTGTTCCATTCAAGCCTCCGACATTAGGGCAGCAGCTGCGTTCCCCTACACCACTTTTTTCGATTAGCACCATGTAATTAACACGTGTCTCTTTCACACTAGGCGTAAACGAACGAGATAGACGAACTGCAGGGTCATTTGGACGGAGAAGAAATTAATAGTAAGAAAAAAACTGATTTCGATATTGGGTATTACGTTTTTGACCACATTCAAAGAATTACAATATCTTTGGCATGGTGGGTGCTAGCACAGAAATAGGAATAATTTATAAGACCATAGAAGCGACATAAGCATAAGACAAGCCGCATAGGAGCCTCCTTAAAATAAGTTATGATTTATTTTTGATATTTAAGTCAGTGTTTAAATTACTTACAAGGACCAAGACCAAAGATGTAAGGACTTGTGTAAATTCTTTAAGTTCTTTTTATAATTTACTAGCTTTTGCCCGCGGATTCGCCCGCGTGAATTTCCCACGGGAACAGTGCTTTTTCCCGGGATAAAAAGTAGCCTATGTGCTATTCCAGTTCATTATCTACCTCTGTACCAAATTCCATCGAAATCCGTCCAGTAGATTTTGCGTGATTGAGTAACAAACATCCTCACAAACTCACAAACTCACAAATTCACAAACTCACAAACTCACAAACTCACATCCAAACTTTCGCATTTATAATATTAGTATGGATGCGAAAGTTTGGATGTGAGTTTGTGAGTTTGTGAATTTGTGAGTTTGTGAGGATGTTTGTTACTCAATCACGCAAAATCTACTGGACGGATTTCGATGAAATTTGGTACAGAGGTAGATAATGACCTGGAATAGCACATAGGCTACTTTTTATCCCGGGAAAAAGCACTGTTCCCGTGGGAAATTCACGCGGGCGAAGCCGCGGGCAAAAGCTAGTAATTTATAAGACCATAGATGCAACATAAGCAACAAGCCGCATAGGAAGCTCCTTAAAATAAGTTATGATTTATTTTTGATATTTAAGTCAGTGTTTAAATTACTTACAAGGACCAAGGCCAAAGATGTAAGGACTTGTGTAAATTCTTTAAGTTCTTTTTATAATTGATTACACAGGAATTCACAGGATTAATCAATTTGACGGCATAAATAGGTAGCGATAAAGAAAAAAGGCATGTATGCGCATGCGCATACGCATATTACATTCTATCTTAAATTCCAGACATTTACCGATCTGTTATGAGAAATTCCAGTGGCGACATTTTGAATTTAATACCTAATTCAATGGAATTTGTATAAAGTATATTTACTATCAATAATTAATATAATTAAAAAATGAGGTCATGAAATGTTGTAACATTGAATTCTGAAGAATCATTGATATCTAATAAGAATATAATTGATTTCCATTGGATAGATAATTATATAAATTCTTTAATAACTGTGTCTCAGACCACAACAATAATAGGCTGTTTAAAATATGATTTAAAACTATTAAAAGCCAATCTAGACATTATTAGATGATTCTCATAACTATTTAATTTATATTTAACGCATGTAAAATTCATATTAAAAGTTAATTACTTCACAATGTTTTTTAAATACATCTATATTATAATTTAAAATTTGATACAGAGTTAACAATTTACAATAGAAGTTAAGTTTAAAACTAAGATTGGACGCAAATATAATTTAAAAAAAAAATTTTACAAATAAAAACCAATAAAGCTTTTTCTAGTAATGATAAAAGTCCCCATCCATTAATAGTGGAGTTAACGAGTTATATTCGTAAAAAATAAAACGAAATCACGTAAATTTTCGGTGAGATCGGAAAAAAACGAAGTTCAAAAAAAGTGAAAAAAGAATACCTACGAAAAATGCAACACATGTATTCGAACCAATCAGTTGGTTGATTCCACACGCCCCGCCCATGACTTTCTACTTTGACACGTCAAAAACACAATATGCCATTTCAGCAGTTTTCAGCCGTATTCGAATGACGCATCTACGTTGTAAAAACTCATAGTAGAACACGTGTCTTGCATTTTGCTCTAAGTTAACAAAACTTGAAAATAATAAAAATTTATACATATTTTTTATCATTATTTACCAGGAAATTACCAGGAAAACTCTAACGTAGATGCCAAATTTAAAAGTAATCCATTATAACACCGATCATAAATATAAACTAATCGTTAACTAATACTAAAAAAGTGATAAAATAAATAAAAAAAATCTAATAACATTATTTAAATAAGGTCAAACTTACAATATTCCAGTGGCTTTGAAGCAGTTCGAGTTTAGATTTGTTTTCGTAGCAGACGATGTTAATTACCCGGCGCCCGCTGAATCATCACTTTATAGTCTCAACGGCAATTCAGGCCAGTACGATCATAACACTGCAAAACAATTCCAGTTTCTTAAAAAAAAAACAATCCCCAAAACACAGTTCAATTTCCGAACGCACTTAAAAAGTTTGCGGCTAACAGAAAGACGCGCGAAACGTTTTTTCAGCAGCTGTCAAACGGGGCACGGGCAACGCAGATACGGCCGCTCACGTCAATACGTTGACGTTCACCAGTCGCGTCGCGGCAAAGTCGAGGAGAAGAAGGCAGCGGTCTCGGCCAACCCGCCTTTCGTTCGTCTCGCTCTCGCGCGGCTCTGCCCGCCCGCACATTTTTACGGTTTAACCGACTCAATTCAATTCAACTCAACTCAATTGTCGTAGCGCAAATGCCTTCACACTGGACGCTAGAGTGAGACGTATAGCGTTCGCCTTATTTCAAGTAGTAGAACTTTCTGTTTATCTAGTTTAATTATTCCATAACACGTATTGTGTCTTGTAGAAGAAATTTTGATGATAAAGAATTGTGTATAGATAGTTTAAATTGAGAGCGTACGTTCGGAAATGCGGAATACAGCCTTAATCTTAGTTCAAGACGCAGCAGTGGCCACGGATACGTGCATTTCGCTCGCACCACTATCGTCCGGCAAGCGTTGCCTTTGCGCGGGAAAGAGAAAACCGAGGCTCGATAGGCGTTCCCGATCCGCTCAGCTCTCTCTTCTGGGTGTGTAAAGTTTTAGGCCGAAACATGTAAAAATGCATCTTGAAAAAAAGTTATGTATTAAAAAAAGAAGCTTAGTGCGGGGGGACATTACAGCTGGGTGGAGAGGATGGCTTTTTTCGCAGGCTGTATTTTCGGGGGTGTTCGTTTAACTGGACAATGCATTATCACAGTGTCCTATTCGACGCATCACCTTAGTGCCCCATTTGAACCCAAAGCCCGTATTTTACCCCCAAAACTTTTAAAATGGACGTTCATCCGTCAAGGCTTAACTTAGCTTAAGTTATGTTCTATGCAACTAAAGCATTTTTTAAATGAAACGCACAAGTAATTTATATCTACAAAAAGTCAGGATGTAACTTTTTTATTTCAATATACAAATTACAGCTTTTGTTACTTTATTTTATATAAAATTTATTACACATATTTAGTTTTATATTTAAAAAATCTTGACATCTTGCTTTGCAATTTTATATAAGTTTAAGAAACACAAAAAAACAAAAGCCCAAAACTCTCCAAAACAAGACATACCATGTTATTGGGAACCTGAAGCATTACAATTATTATTTTGAGTTAACGAACTAAAATTGTGGACAGCTAGTGTAACGTGTTATGTGCAATGCATTTCAATTTAGCGAAACTAAATTTATTCCGTTTTGTCTTCGAACTCTACAAAAAGAATTATGTTTCGAAGTCCGTCCTTAAATAGTCATGTATTTCGGTACCACTTTATCATTTTAAAAAATCTGACACATTTTAATAATATGGTAGAGCCAAATTTCTTAGAACGGTGTGATTGTCGACGAGTAACAATTAAATAAAATAAATAATTTTTCATTTCTAATTTCTAAACAACTAGTTTTAGCCAATCGTATAACAAAAAAAAAAAAAAACATTTTTTTTTCGTTTAATCTGAGCTCTACCTTATGTGTACAAAGCACTGTACCTGCAAAGATGTTCAAATTTAAACCACGAATGTTTTAATTTAAAATTGTCCTACCAAATGTATCTCTACCTGCCTATGCGCAAACCTTGAAAGAGCGAGAGCAGTGCTACTTAGACAACTTGAGTTACTTAATAATGTCAATAATAGCAGTTATACAAAAATAAAAAAATAAAGTTTTGTCGTGAAACCATAAATAAAAAAAAATGTAGTACCAAGTTTATATTATACGTAGTGAAACCAAGCATTATCCTACTAATATTGTAAATGCGAAACTTAAGATGTTAGTTTGTGTATTTTTGAGGATGTTACTAACGCAAAATCCACTGGAAAATCTGAAAATCAGAAATTTTTTAATCTTTAATTCTTAAACTTGGCTCTCAAAGAAGGCTCTTTTTCACGTCAAAATCTAATTATATAATAGTCGTATATTACGTCTCAAAGCTACAAACTACTAGCATTTACAACCACAACTACCAGCGATACCCCTGGTGTTGTGGTGTCCATGGGCAGTGGTGATTACTTGCCATCAGGTGACCCGATTGCTCGTTTGCCGTTTGTTATAAAAAAAAAAAATTCGTAACAACCACTGCTGAGAAGAAATGCCGAATTTGGACGGATTTTAATGATGGTAGATGATAGTATACGGGTAGAAAAATACTGGTAAAGCACAAACAAAGTACTTTTTATCCCGAAATTCCTACGGGGCGCGGATAGTATATAAATAACTAGCTTTTGCCCGCGGCTTCGCCCGCGTGAATTTCCCACGGGAACAGTGCTTTTTCCCGGGATAAAAAGTAGCCTATGTGCTATTCCAGGTCATTATCTACCTCTGTACCAAATTTCATCGAAATCCGTCCAGTAGATTTTGCGTGATTGAGTAACAAACATCCTCACAAACTCACAAATTCACAAACTCACATCCAAACATTCGCATTTATAATATTAGTATGGATTCGCTTACAAGCAAAGTAGACGATACGAACATTATGCCATAAAGTTGTTATATTATGGAGTAAATTTGTTAAGATCTGAGGCGATCGTAACTCGATCGTAACTCGATCATATTGCGTTCGCCGGACAACGCGGTCTATTGGGTTATCCAATTTCACTCTACCCTCATAAGTTTTCCTAATAATTTGCTTGGTTTTCAAAGCAAATTTAAAATTTTCTTTGTTTTATGTAAATACATATTGGCGCAGTTTGGCAGAAAAATTGACTCAAATTTCGTGACGGAAAATGTTTGTGTGTCATTCTTTATTCTACTAAGGATACATTTATTATTATTTTTTATATTATTATTCCCTATACGGGTCTCGGGGAATTGGGTGAAATGGTCCCAGCATAAGTGGACTGATCACCCGTCTGGTGCTCGCGCTGGCGTCCCCACATAGTAAATAATAAAGGATACATAGTTATAAGTATTATAATTAAAAAGGTAAATATACAATTTATCCCATTAAGGGATCTCTTTCAGTCTACCAGAGTATTGATAGATAAATGATGTAATCATCGTGCCATAGATGCTCAGATGTTTGATGCTCTGATGTTTTTTACATCTGCTGGGTGTCCTGTGACAGTTAATTTTTTGCGACTTATTACTAAACAGAACTGTGTTTTCGAAATCCATTCAGTAGTTACTATATGCGTTCAGGTCCATAATGTCCCTTTCTCAAAATGTCCCCCGGTTTCAAAATGTTCCTTTCCCTAAATGTCCCTTCCTCAAAATGTCCCTTCCCCAAAATGTCCCATTCCCAAAATGTCCCTTCCCTAAAATGTCCCTTCCCCAAAATGTCCCTTCTCCATAATGTCCCTTTTCCAAAATAAGTACCCTGCTCAGGCTTTGTGAGACGAGGATAGCGGTAGCTAAATCGGCTTCTAGGTGATGTGTCAATAAACTTTATGTACCTGATTAAAAAGTAAATTAATAAACAGAGAAGTAAAGTTAAGGTAAATAAGCGCCCTAATACTATTTTAAATCATGATATTTTATAAAACACAGCCCTAATAAAGTTTGTATGGAAAATCTGAAAATGTGCTTGCTTTGATAAATGTTGAGATTCATGCTCTTAAAAACATTTAATTAAATAACTGTTTCATGGTTTATTAGAATTCACCCCCTAAGGGAGCAAAATAGGGTTGAAAGTTTGTATGGAAATATTTAAAATCTGTTCCAATTTCCATGAAATTTGTAACTATAGCTCCTAAATACTAATAAATTTACACATATATTTATATACTAGCTGTCGCCCGCGGCTTCGCCCGCGTGAGTTTCGCTTAGATGAAAAATCTCTTTTGGAGTTTTTCATCAGATGTTCCAGATCTTCGATTTTTATACGTGAGCAGAAAATGCTCATCAGGTTGAACGACTTTTACTAAGGCGCCATTTCCATATATGTTATAGTGTAGCTGGTCTCTTGCAGTTCTTCATCAGATGTTCCAGATCTTCAATTTTTATACGTCATCAGAAAATGCTCATCAGGTTGAATGACTTTTGTTAAGGCACCATTTCCATATTTCTTATAGTTTAGCTGTTCTGTTAAGGTTCTTCATCAGGTGTTCCAGTTTTCAAAATCAATTATAGCCTAAATGTTGCCCAGGCTTAATAGCTATACAACAAAAAAAGTTTCATTCAAATCGGTTCAGTACTTTCGGAGATTAGCGTGATCATACATACAGACAGACAGACAGACAGACAGACAAGAAATTCCAAAAAAAATTTTTTGCGTTCTATTATTCTTTTTAAGTGTCCCTCTATCCATTTCAGTCAAAAATACTAAATGTACAGACAAAATATTTTTACTGTTTTATTATATGTATAGATTCCGGTTTTCTTAAATCCATCCCCTATCAGAAAGCTAGTTTTAAAAATTATAATACTCCATCTAGTAGCTGGTTTAGGTACCCGTGCGAAGTCTGAGCGGGTCATTAGTACATTAATAATATTGTTAGGTAGGGATATTTGGAGAGGGGACATTTTGGGAACGGGAAATTTTGGGGAAGGGACATTTTGGGAACGGGACATTTTGGGGAAGGGACATTTTAGGAAAGGGGTATTTTGGGAAAAAGTCATTTTGTGGAAGGGACATTTTGAAACCAGGGGACATTTTGAGAAAGGGACATTATGGACCTGAACGACTGTATGGACAAACAAAAACGAGTTATATTTAAAAAACATTCACAGAGCACCTCTTTCTTTCGCACTGGTTTAAGCACCTAGATATGTCAATAAGCGCCAATTAATATAAACTTATCAAACATCTTATGTCTTATTTGTGCACTGGAGCACTGTATACAGAATTTGTAAATCATTTCAAATTGCGACCAGATTGCGGATCTCCTTAAAAAGGGAGCTTATAAGGAGCACCCATCGGAGAGCATGTATGAAGATAGTGATGAGTCTAAAGTAAGCAAGAGAGATCTGTAAGGATCGGAGCAAGTGAAAATCGCTAGTCTCTGCCCACCCCCACGGCAAAAAGGCGTAATAAATGTATTTCAAATTCAAAAAACGACGTTCTAATCTAAATTTTAATTTACAAATAACTACTTACTCTGCTGGCTTAGTGACCCCAAAGTGAATCTTGGCCGCCTAAACGAGAGAGCGCCATATACTTCTGTTCTGCGCGATGGCTCGCCAGTGATCCGCTCCCAGCTCACGCAGATCAGCTTCCACAGTGTCTCTCCAGCGATATCTGGGGCGCCCGACTGGGCGCCTTCCTGACACCTTTCCCAGGTAAGCTGAATTGACGCCACGGCAAAAAAAAAATATAATAAAAAAAAAACAAATTTACAAATATCCAATATTAAACAAAACGTAACTTCACTTTAGTACCTGTCAAGACGAGATTTGGCACACAAAATTTAAGACTTCATGATCTATTCAATTACAAGACCTTGCTTCTTGAATTGAACTTAAGTAAAAGCTCAATAATAATTTAGTACTTATGGAAAATTTATTTACGCAATTTATATCTTGTCGTAATAATTTTTGATGCAAAACATCTATTGGAGTGACTTGGCAGTAAATCGAATCGAATGAACGCTCAAAAGTTTTTACATTTGCCAGGCGTCCAAAATAAAAATAAAAATAAAAATCAATTTTTTTTATTAAAACTTAGCCTTCAAAGAAGACATTTTTTCATGTCGAAAACTAAATATATAATCATAGTCTATATTTGTCTCAAAGCTACAAACTACTAGCATTTCGGAACGACCACTGCTGATAAGAAATGCCGAAAGAAACTCATGAAACAGTCTATTCTTAAGAGCCGTCCCCTCTGGCTTATCTGGCACTTTTACACGACTGACCAAAAAAGGAGTGTTATGTTTTCAGGGTTCATGTATGTATGTAAGTTTATTCCATTAGTCCTGAACAGCTTAACATATTTTGATGTGAGAGGTATTTTTAGATTCCAGTCGTGTTTTTTATTTTTAAATAATTAGCTTAATTAAGGGAAGGGATTTTTTTTTGCGTAGCTGGAAATTGAACCTCGGACATTGTGATGCTAAGGAAAAACTAACATGCTACTGAGGTAGTTTCTGCCTAAATGTGTCAAAGCAAACAATTTTATAGAGATCATATTCTTACTGAAGCCGGTCTCACCTTGAGTCATATGAATCTCGTGCAAATCGATACATACAGACAAATATAACATTGTGTTGACCTAGAACATATAAGAAGCCTTGAATCTTAAATTCAAGATTCTGCCATCTATCTATACATAAAATAAAACAGTAAAAATATTTAGTCTGTACATTTAGTATTTTTGACTAAAATGGATAGAGGGACACTTAAAAAGAATAATAGATAGCAAAATTTTATTTTTTATTTTTTTGTCTGTCTGTCTGTATGTATGATCACGCTAATCTCCGAAAGTACTGAACCGATTTACTTAAAACTTTCACTAATTGCTTTGATTTAACTCAGCTAAACATTTACAGTTTGTTTAATCAAAATTGGTTCATTAAAGAAAAAGTTGTTGTCATTTAAATGAAGTCAAGGCATGAGTTACGGGGACGAAGTCGTGGGAAACAGCTAGTCCTAACTAATATTATAAATTTGAAAATGAGTTTGTTTGTTTATTTGTTACCTCTTCACGCTTTGTCTACTGAACCAATCTTTCTGAAATTTCGCATACACATAGTTAGAAGTACTGAGAAAAACCTTTCATCCCGGGAAAAAGCACTGTTCCCGTGGGAAATTCATGCGGGCGAAGCTGCGGGCAAGAGCTAGTACTTTATTAAGTGCCCCGGGGTTCCGCTCCCGTGAAAAAATTGGAATAAAAATATATTTTTTGTGCTATTCCCAGTATTTTTCTACTCGAGTGTCAAATGTTATCAAAATCCGTACAGTAGATTTTGCGTGATCCGGATACGAAATCTGCCTCGAGAAATGGTCCGAAGGAGATTGATAATTTTAGTAGAATTTGAGTAGTAGTGTTGTAGTAGTAGATGGCACTTCTATTTCCTGTCTACATTCCATTTGGCAAACTTTTCATTTCGTAACCCTCATTTGGACCATTTAGACTAAAATACTAGACTAAACAAAAGTTTACAATTTTTTTTTTAATTCCATAAGTACATTATTTATTTTAAAGTGTGCATAACGCCACTAAATGAACAAGCAAATTATGTCTGTCACTCGGAGGAATTCAAGAAATCTAAAAATCTCACATCATAATCTGTTAAGCCGTTTAGGACTAATGGTGTAATAAAGAAACTTATATATGTTACTCTAAAAGCTCGAACTACGGTAAATTCTAAGATTTAAGAGTAATTTACCGACATGAGTTGGTAAATGTAAGAATTTATGAAAATGGGATGATTTTTTTGGGCTTTTACAATTAGAATTTAGTACATGCTAGGTTTTACCACTGACGGGTGGTAAATGTTGGGTTTGGGAATAAAACAAAGAGTAATTCTTCCCTCAAGTCTTTCCGGGTGGTCATAAAAAAAAATAACCTGAACCTACCTTCTTTTCCGCCATCAAAGTCTTTCCGGGCGGTCATAAAAAAAATAACCTAAACCTTATCTATCAGTCATTTACCATGCCTTTAATGTAAATCCTGAGACTTACCTAGCGAATGGTGGTAAAAGTGCAAATGGCAAAATTATTCGGGCTTTTACCATTAAGAGTTGGTAAATCTTAGGTTTTACTCAAAAATCTTAGGATTTACCGTAGTTCGAGCTTTTACAGTAACATATACATACATATGAACCCTGAAAACATAAAACTCCTTTTTTGGTTAGTCATGTAAAAAATGTATGGAATATTAAAAAGTTTGCGATACGCCACATTGGTTTAGATATTTAATGAGGGTGACGAAATGAAACGTTTGCCAAATGGGATGTAGCCAAAATTCTGTGGAGTCCATCATAGTGAATTGAGAACATAATGAGACGAACTAAAATCTCTCACTCCAACCTTACTTACATGTTTAGGTTAAGTTCCCAACTTGGAACTTGCCGACTAAACTTGTCTCAATGGGGATGCTGACAAGTTGTATTAAGCAATACTGTGCCCTCAATCTCTATCTCGCGGGAATTTCCAGAATAAAATCTAAAGTAACCTTTTCATTTTTAACTCTACTATTGTACCAGTTAAAGTAGCCAACAGAAAAGCGTAGGAAATACTTATTTTCTACTTTTTTCTGGCGGATTCTTTACTTAGGTGTAGAATCAGTAGCGGATTTAGGGGGGGCACCCCCCCTAAATCCGCTACTTTTTTGTGTACCTGCTGTGGAGGGAGATTCCATGACAGTGCATATTAAATTAAGAAATATCAAAAACGTGCCCCCCCAAGACCGTTTTTGTAAACCTTCTGTGGAAAGAAAATTCCATAACAGTGCATATCAAATTAACACTTTGATTGCCAACGCTAAAATTGGTCTTTTGTTCTGGTGGCCCACAACTTTTTTTTTAGACCTTTCTTTGGAGGCCCATAAAAAAGACATTTGCGATAGCACTCCGGCCCGCGCAATATTCGCCATACAAAATTGTTCGGACACTTCACGCGACGTCGCGTGAAGGGACATACTAAAGAGTTCGACGTATCGTTCAAACAATACGTTCTTGTAGGAAATTCACGCGGGCGAGGCCGCGTGACATATTGATAGACATATCCCAGCGCAATGAGTCGAACTTGCAAGATTTGACAGACATCGAGGCATATAAAACTGAAAAGGTTATAAAAAGTTTATTTTCAACTGCTAAATTAGCAGCAAAAAGGCCAGTTAAACAACGAAGTACAACAAATTTCTAAGTTGAACAACAAACAGACAAAATGAATTGGATACAAGAATAGCAGCCGTCTTATCCAGGGCGAGACGGCAATCCGAGGCGATAACATAAATAGCTAAATGACGTCACAACTTTATATCCAGCCAACTTGCAGGCTAAAAGTTACCGTTTCGTTAATAATTGATTGCGCGGACCGATTACGTATGGGGAATGCTCTGAGTTATAAACTTTTTAAACCACCGAATTTCTTTTTACACGACTGACTAAAAAAGGAGTGTTATGTTTTCAGGGAAAGTATGTACTATGTATGTATGTAAGTTTCTTTATTCCACCATAAGTCCTGAACGGCTTAACAGATTTTGGTGTGAGAGGTATTTTCAGATTCCTTGCATTCCTCCGAGTGACATAGGCTATGTGAGTTGTCAGTCGTGTTTTTTATTTTTTAATAATTAGCTTGTTCCTTACTGCCACAGATATCTATACCCTAGTCTGTACTAGGGTATAGATATCTGTGGCAGTAAGGACGTTGTATTGTGGCGTTGTTGGACGTTGTATATACAGATATACAACGTCCAACAACGAGAATACGATGCCAAAAATAACTTATTGCGGTAACTGACCAACCGCTGGGGGCAGCACTGAGCTACGTTCTGAGGACCCCGAGCTACAAATTTTATAATACCCTAGTACTACTGCTCAACTGTAAGTGCTCAACAGTAAAAAGTTGAGCAGTGGTGACCCATCAATGTTCCCCAATGCTGCACTTAATACAACAACAAAACATACCTTGTTATTAAAAATCTAAATTGTTTCAAAAAGATTTATATTGAAGTTTGGATAGTACAAACATACATACTTAATTAAATTATCACAATTACCTCCTTTTTTTTGTTTAACCTGTACTATCCCACTGCTGGGCAAAGGCCTCCCCTCTGGTTTGCCAATCCTGTCTATTCAGTGCATGAGCCCTCCTTAGTACTCTTAAATTTTATAACGAGCAAAATATTTGGAACATTAGTTAGTAATCAATCATAAAACGGCAAAGTTACAAAAAATATAAAGACGTTTTTTTTTTTAAACATTGTAATAATTTTATTTATAGTGAGATAAACATAGATATCGAATGACTACGCGCGCTACGACGACCGAATAATCTACGATGACAACATCGAAATACAACTACTATAATATCTCGATGGATGACAAGTATTATTCTGTATCATAAAATGATAAGTGATCGCCACCTCGGGTTTCATATTGACACTGGATAATGACGAAAAAATGTTTATTTCTTCAGCAGTAGTGGTACAGAAAATTCAAGTATTTGTGACCTTCTATTAAGTGATAATGGATACGTAATAGGTCATGTCAGACTACGCCCGTATATCGGAGTCTGGGTCGGGCTAAAAATTAACAAATCCGAACAGATGTAATGGATAGTTCGCGATAAACTGATTGACGAACTTTCTCTGGTTTTTTTTAGACTATACTTAGGTACTTAAAAAATAAATGTGTAAAGAAAATACTCACAAATATTAATGTCATAAAAGTCTTGAGAAAGTACAGTCTACTGGCAAGATAAAAACCTATTTTTAATTAAGTACAGTTAGTTCGGTTCATGTTCTACAGAAATGCATAATAACTAATAATTACACAATCATATTCTCATGGAATATAGCGAAAGAAAAATAATGTTTTATTGTTATAATGCATGATACCATGATGATAATGTATAAAAGTATTAAATTTATAATACGTGATTTTTTGCTACAAGAATATTATGAACATACCATGTCGTGCATGCTACAATATTCTACATCGCCCCTCTACGATTCTCTACGATTGCTACGAGCGCTACGACCATAAGCGATCTGCTACGAAAATGCTACGAATTACGCGCCCTTAAAAAGTTTACTTTAATTTTTACGATTATTACCCGTAAAATAAAAAATATATTTTTATATGTAGTAGCAGTCAAGGATTAAGGACTAACACAAATTGAAAGGAAAACAAGGAGTTATCGCAATTTCAAAAACACGCACCACGTACGTCATACATGACAAAACACAGATCGCGAAACTTTGTAGGTATGAATATAATCTACTTTATCATTAGTAAGTACTATAAAATAATTAATATATTACTAATAATTAATATATTATTAATTTGGTTTTTTTTTCGTTTTTCATACTTGTTCTATTATGTAAACAATCTTCCAATGTCTTTTTATAATATTAATTACTAGCAGCCCGCCCCGGCTTCGCACGGGTAAATATTTTTTTTTAAATTATAATTTTTGAATACTCCATCATCAAAAAAAAAAAAATTTTAAAGAAAGAGAGATTAGATTATCGTCTCTTTTTACATTTTTACACGACTGACCAAAAAAGGAGTGTTATGTTTTCAGGGTTCATGTATGTATGTATGTAATTTCTTTATTCCACCATAAGTCCTGAACGGCTTAATACATTTTGATGTGAGAGGTATTTTTAGATTCCTTGCATTAGCCCGAATGACATAGGCTATGTGAGTTGTCAGTCGTGTTTTTTATTTTTAATAATTAGCTTGTTATCTAGTTATTTATTTGTTTTTTTTTGTTTTTTTTTTTTTACTTTTTCTTCGTATTTTTATTTTTTAATGTTTGTGTAAGAAACATATCATTAGAAGCCATTAAATTTAATGAGTTAGAGCTTCCCTATAAACAACATTTGATGTTGTTTTGTTTTCTGGCAACAAAATGAATTGATTTTCAGGAGATCCGACCCGCGACAGACCAACATAGAGTTGGCCATGAGTAAAACATTCTTTTCTTAAATCTATCCCCACTAATTTAAATGTTTGGCCTTGAGACTTATTAATTGTTAATGCAAAAGACGTTTTTATAGGAAATTGAAGCCGTTTAAACGGTATTGGTAAATCAGTCGGGATCATCGGTATCCTCGGTATATGTGCTAGTTGACCAGCTGCTGGGCCGGTGATAATGGTTGCTACAATTAAATTGTCCTTCAAATCCTTAATTAATAACCTCGTCCCATTGCACATATTTGGAGGGGATAAGTTTCTTAAAAGCATGATAGGAATTCCGATTTTTAACGTTAATTCATGTGGTGGTAGCCCAGAAGGGTTTAATAAATAAATAAAAAAAAAATAATAATGTACTACGTCTTCAGTATTAATAACGGTGTCAATCGATTTGTATGATTTTATTTGTCCAGGTACTTTCTGAATAATCAAATCGTTTATTTCATTCACTGTATCATTTTTAGGCGAAACTATTGCCCTAGAGCACAGCCAATGAAAGTCCTTTTCATGCAAATTAGCAATGTCAGGATATATTGCATCTATTAAAATTTCTTAATTATGGACTATTTGGCCTAGAGACTCATCCAGACGGATTTCACAATTCCTGCTTAAATTTGGAGTGGGAAAAGTTCCGTCTCCAATTTTTTGCAGTTGCTGTGGGAAGTCACTATCTGTGATTCCACGAACATGAGCTCTCATATTCGTCCGTAATTTTAAACGTTCAATTGTTGTCCATAAGGGAGACGATTTCAAGCATGCTTTGATAATATCTGCCCGCGTACCTCTATTAATGACAGGAAGAGTCTGTCGGAAATCTCCAGCAAATACAAAAGTAATCCCACCCATGGGAGCAGAAGAGTTTCTTAGATCTTGTAAGGTTCTGTCTACTGCCTCTATGTGTGCTCTATGGCTCATAGTACATTCATCCCACATAATCAATGAGGCGTCTTGTAGTAACTTACCAAGAGGCCCATTTTTGCGGATAGAACATGTAGATTGTTGCTCAAGGTTTACGGATAGGGGAAGTTTAAAAGTGGAATGAGCAGTTTTTCCATCCTTTAAGAGGGTTGCAGCAATTCCCGACGAAGCAACTGCTATCGCTATCTTACCTGATTGTCTCACCTTAGCAAGTATCAAATTTGCAAGAAACGTCTTGCCAGTGCCACCTGGCGCATCCAAAAAAAATATTTTATTTTTGTTGTTATTGACGCTATCGATTATAGTTAAAGCAGCCTTTGATCTGGAACCAGTCGCTGCGAACGCTCAATGCTCGTCTCTCGCGCGCGTACTTGTGAGGTTCTCAAGTTTTGTTCAGCAAGCCGTTGCGATCGCTGGATACTCGACTCTCGCGCACGTACTTGAGAGGTTCTCAAACTTTTGAAAGAAAAGAATAATATAGGATGGGTTTAGTTCTGAAAAGAACTTTTATAATGAATGATGAGGTGTGCGTGAAATATGTATATGTAAAAGAAATTTCAATGAAATACAGAGTTATTAATAAGATATATAAAAGGAATTAATATAAGAAATACAGAGTCACTTGAAAATAATAATAGACACAAAATGTTCCGACAACTCCGTATAATTAAATATAATACACAGAAACGTCTTGCACGCTACAGAGAACCAATAACGACTGAAGTCCATAGCTCATGGTATAGAGTCCCTTAAGTAATATGAGTCGCGCACACACACCAACTTCATGGCTAACAGTAGTTGAACGGCGGCGGCGGCGACCACGCGATTTTATATTTGTGATATCTTCCGAATGAAATGTCCGATTTTGATAAATCAAAAAGTAATATAAAGGTACTGAAGTGTTCGTGATCACAAAATCATTTATTTTGATAAGGATTAATAACAAAGTATAAATAAAGACATGTTTCTAATGGCGTCATTTTAATTATTATTTTTTAAACTAAAAACTCTTATTGTGTCTTAACTATAATAGTTAGGCATATGCTGTCGCGACATTTTTTGTAGATAATGATTTGTTCTACAAACACGTAGTTCATCATTTTCATCTATCATTAATAGTTTTTGCAGCGCACGCGATGAAAGGAATTTTAAAGTTATTTTTGCACAACTTGGGTTACATTATTAAAGTTTTAGTAAGGGTCCCTAAATATTTTGGAAATAAAATATAGCCTATAACACTCAGGGATAGTGTAGCTACTAAACGGTGAAAGAATTTTAAAAATCGGTCCAGTAGTTTCGGAGCCTATTCGTTACAAACAAACAAACAAACAAACAAATAAACAAATCTTACCTCTTTATAATATTATTATTATATTATTATATTATTATTATTATATTATTATTATTATTATTATTGACTTTATACTTTTTTTTTTTCTCAGCTTTGCAGCTGGTGTAGGGAAACTACTATCACGGGCATAAACCAAGTGAAGTAGTAGAAGAATATATTGCTATTTTATTTAAATAAGTGAAGCTTCGTCACCCTGCATAAATTTCCTTACAATTCTGCATGTGTTCAAAATTGCTGCTTTTTGCATGTTAATATAAATATTTGGTGCAAGATCTAACAGCCTTAAACTGTGATGTAAGTATTTAGGAATGACTCCGGTTGATGATAATACTATTGGCACTATATATACTTTATTTACTCTCCATATCCTTGTTATTTCATCTTTTAGATCTGTATATTTATTTATTTTTTCAGTTATAGTTTTTGAAATGTTATGTGTATTCGGAACTGCTATATCTATTATGTATGTTATTTTATTTAATTTATCTTGTAAAACTAAATCAGGTCTGTTGTAGTGAATAGTTTTATCTGTTAATATGGCACGATCATAGTATAATTTATATTCATTATTTTCTAGGACTGGTTCGGGTGTATATTTATAATAAGGTATAGGTTTTTCTGGAATAAGTTTATGTTTGACGGCAAGTTTTAGATGTATTATATTTGCAATTTGGTTATGTCTGTGAGTGTAGTCAGTCTGTGTTAAGTTCGGGCATGCTCCTGTTATGTGTTGGATGGTTTCCGGGTGTGTGCGACATTTACGGCATCTGTCATCTGTAATAGAAGGGTCTCTTATGATATGTTTCCTGTAATTTTTGGTATTTACTACTTGGTCTTGAATAGCTATTATAAAACCTTCAGTTTCTGGGTAGAGATTACTATGTGTCAGCCATTTATTGGATGATTCCAGGTCAATAAGGGGTTGATTAAGATCGTGGGGGTGTCTACCATGAAGGACTTTGATTTCCATCGGTCTATTTTTTGTTTTTCATGGTCGGAGTTTGAAGTAGTCAGGCTGTCTATTGTAGTATTTAAAAGGTTGAGCGGTGTATGTTTGTTGTCATTTTCAGTTACAGCTTGATGTATATTGCTGGAGTTGGCTTTGGAGAAGAAGAAAGATTGAAGGGAACTTATTTGCTTTTGCCATAAGTTTGTAATATCGATTAATCCTCTACCGCCTTTACTTCTATTTAACGTCATTCTTTCGATAGCAGATTTTGGGTGAAGATGGTTATGTTTTGTAAGAATAGTACGGGTTTTAATTTCTAGGTTATTAATATCTGTTTTCGTCCATTTTATAATTCCAAAGGAATATGTCAGTATTGGGATGGCATACGTGTTAATAGCTTTTATTAAAGACTTTCCTATTAATTGACTTTTGCAAATAGCAGTCACTCTATTTTTATATTCGGTGGCAAGAGATGATTTGAGTGATGAATGATCTAATTGTGTTGATTGATGATATCCTAAATATTTGTAGAGGTCTTCCGGTTCCATAGCTTTTATAGTTTCTTCATTTACTGTGTAATCTCCGGATGTAGCTTTTCCTTTTATAATGTTTAAACTTTTGCATTTTTCAATTCCAAATTTCATATTTATATCTGCACTGAATCCAGCTGTAACATCAACAAGCAATTTCATATCTTTCTTATTTTTTGTGTACAGTTTGATATCATCCATATATATAAGATGGGATATAGCAGGGTGTGGGTCATTAGGTTTCAATCGGTATCCTTTATTTTGCTTATTAAGTAAGTATGAAAGTGGGTTTAAGGCAAGACAGAACCACATGGGACTCAGGGAGTCTCCTTGATAAATACCTTTTTTGATAGCAATCTCTCTACTTATAAGTTGATCGATATTGTTTCTTACATGCAAATTAGTCTTCCAGAATGGCATAACTGCTTTTAAAAATGAAATTATTGATGGATTTATTTTATATATTCTAAGAACTTTGAGAAGCCAAGTATGAGGGATACTGTCAAAAGCTTTTTGGTAATCAATAAATGTACAATGGAGGTTTCTTTTATTCGAATTGGCTTGACGGTGGATAGTGGAGTCAATTACAAGTTGTTCCTTGCATCCCATGTGATTCTTTCTACACCCTTTTTGTTCTTCGGCAAGGATATTATATTTTTCTATATGATTATTGATTTTACAGCTAATTATGGACGTCAAAATTTTATATATTGTTGGTAAACATGTGATTGGTCTATATTTTGCTGGATCGTCTAATTGGCTACTTTTGGGGATCATGTAAGTGATTCCTTTTGCTAAGAAATTGGGGATAGGTTGTTTGTTTAATATTATATCTGTAAAATGTATTGCTAATGATTTATGTAATGAAGTAAATTTTTTGTACCAAAAATTATGTACATGATCGATGCCCGGAGATTTCCAGTTATGAAGTTTTTCTGTAGCTATCATGACATCTTCTTCTTCTATTTCTTTGAAATCCATCTCATCTATTTCCCTCCCATCGAGATTCTTCTTCCTTGATCCATTCAGCTTCTTCATTATGAGATTCTGCCTTCTCCCATATTTCAGACCAGAATTCTTCTAGCTTTTCTTTTGCACAATGAGTTACTAATATTTTGGTCATTCTGTTGCGGATTTTGTGATGGATTTTCTTTTAATTGTCTATAGAATAGTTTTTGATTTGTGGAAAATAGTTTATTGTCTTGTTTTCGCTTAAGTGATTTCTTATATCTTGCTAATCTTTTAGATTTGAGTGTAAGCTTCTGTTTGAGTGTGTCTAAAAATTGTTCCGGTGTACTGTTGTTATTTTCATGTCTACTATGTATTTGATATTTATTAAATATAGATTCTACACTTTCTACTACATTTCTTGATCTATTGCCTCTAATATATTGTGTGAGTCTCCCAATATCTGCCCTTAACTTCCCTATGTCATTTTCAATTCTTGTTTGCCATGCAGGCTTAACATTCCTTTTTGGATTTTGATGTTGTTGTTGATTGTCTGAATAGATTTTATATCCTAATTCTTTTGTTATAGTAAATGCACTACAATAAATAAGCGTGTGAATATCCACTAATGAGGCATTCGTAGTTATAAATCGGTTCAGTAGATTATTGTTAAAGATTGATACCAAGTAGTTTAATTTTTTGCTATATCTTAATTTTGGAAGCTTGGGCCTTAGTGTAGGATCTATACCAGCGTATTGAGTTAGTACTGATTGTAAGTGATCACTTAATTTTTGGGTCGTATTATCATCAGGGCAAATTGGGTTTATTATTGCAATATCATTTTCAAGAAGTAAATTTTTGTGTTGATGGTGTTTGAGTGAAAATATCTATGGTTTGTGTAGAGTTATCTAAAGTTTCTATTTGTATTTGACTTCTATTAGATGAGTGATATGATATTTGGGTAGAACTTATGTGTGGAGGTGATAATTCTTGATCATGCTGTTGGGATATAAGAGGATTATGGCTGTCGTTTTGGTCTGACTGTTCTAAAAGCTGTTGCACTTCATTTTTAATTTCATTTAATGTTTCCTCAGTAAGATAACTATTTCTAATGATAGCTCTTCTTTGATCAGATATTCTCTGTTCCGATACATTTACTTCTGGATATCGTTGTTGGAATAATTCATGCAGGGTTTTTCGATAGCAAGTCAAATCTGTTTCGAGTTTAGTTATAAGATAATAAGAGCGCATGATGAATTTATTAACATCATTTGACCATGTCATGCGAACTCTTTGTTTTCCAGCCTTAGTGGACGCAGGTAAAAAGGTAGTTACCTCCTGCGTAACATCTAAGGTTGGGCTAGGATTAATGGCTAAAAGATCGCTTGGATCTTCGTCCACAGAGCTTAATGATGGTGCATAAGATGCTGTACTTGGGCTGTAAGGTTCAATTATATCAGTTAAGGACTGGGGAGATAAGCTTCTGTATCTATTACAAGTTCGCCTAGTACTTCTTCGAACTGTGTTAAGTTGGGTGTTTGTATTATTGGATATATTCTGTGGACGATTGGATGATGTGGGCGTATTGTCGTCTTCTACAACAGCTGGGTGCTGGGTAGTTGTTTTAGATTTACATTTTTTCTCCATGTGGTTCCCACGAGCAGCAAGGGATTGAGAGTCAGCCACGGCAGAGCCCCGCTTACCGTGGTAAGGGTAATTGAAACTGGAGGTCCCCCGGTATCCAGAGTTCGCATATTAAAGACTATGCTCTCCCATAGCCATGCAGCCCTCGGCATATGCTGTTCCACCTTGGCTTGGATAGGTTTGGGACCGTTAGTTAAGGAAGAGGATTCAGTTACCTTGATGGTCAGGTATTGCTACAAATACTGCAGCATGAAATCCTCTTCCCGTAAGCCCCCCTACCACGTCAAGGTGGCCCCTCAGGGGGGTTATTATTATTATTATTATGTTTTTATATATTGTTTTTACACCCTTTTCAGGGGATTTAGAATATCTTCACGGGCTTTTGGCCAAGCAAAGATATATGACTTTTTGAAGTATTATTCTAGAGAGAGGAATTTTCTGACAATCCTGCAGGTATTGAGGATCGCAGCTTTTTGGAGAAGAAGGTAAGTAAGAGGGTGTATATTCAGAGCTTTAAGACTATTGTGTAGGGTTTTAGGAACAACTCCAGTAGACGAAATCACTATAGGGATGGTTTTGACGGTTTCTACTCGCCATTGCGTTTTAATCTCGATAGAAAGGTCTGTATATTTACTTAATTTTTCAGTGTGTGTGGAAGCAAGATTATGAGTGTTGGGTACGGCTATATCAATGAGATAAACTATGCTATTGTTTTTGTCATGGAGAGTAATATCAGGTCTATTATAATGTATGGTTTTGTCAGTAATTATTGTTCTATCCCAATACATTTTAAACTGTGTGTTGTCAAGAACGGTCTGTGGATTATATTTGTAATAAGCTGCTTTCTCTGAAATTAATTTTGTATTTTAAGGCTAAATATTGATGGATGATTGCTGCAATTTGGTCGTGTCTGTGCTTGTAATCGGTTTGTGAGATTGATCGGCATGCTCCTGTAATGTGTTGGATGGTCTCTGATGCACTGTGGCAATGGCGACAGAGATCGGATTGGAGATTAACGTCGCGGATGATATGTTTTTGGTAGTTCTTCGTGTTTATAATTTGGTCCTGAATGGCCAGCATAAAACCCTCAGTTTCGGGGAACAACTCACCCCTCTTCAACCACGCGTTCGACGCTGTCTTGTCGACGTTAGGGTTGATGAGGTCAAGGCGATGTCTCCCGTGTAAGGATTTCTGCTGCCAAGTTTCTATTTTTTGCTGTGGTGTGGTAATAGATTCATTAGGCTGTTTTGAATGATCATTTAAATTAAGTGGGGTATATTTAGCATCTGACTGTACAATGGCTTTATGTAAGGGTGACTGTTGAGCGTGAAAGAATGAACGGAGCGTAGTTATTTGTTTGTTATGGAGGTTTTGAATGTCTATGATTCCACGGCCTCCTTCTTTTCTTGGGAGTGTAAGACGCTGGATGCATGATTTTGGGTGGTGTTTCCTATATTTCGTCATGAGTGTATTAATTGTACGCTGATGCTTTTTCAGGTCGGTTTGTGACCAATGAATAATTCCGAATGAGTATGTGAGAGTAGGTATTGCGAAGGTGTTAATGGCTTTGGTTGTGTTTTTGGCAGTAAGGTGTGTATTTAATACTTTATGCAATCTTGTCTTAAATTTATTGTTCAGTTCGGACTTTGCAGATTTTTCTTGTATTTGGCGAGTTTGATAAAAACCTAGATATTTGTAGCCAATAGTATCATCAATTGGTTCGATAAGTTCTCCTGTGGATAATTGATAAGAGTTATTTGACACTTTACCCTTTTCTATAGATTGGATACCACATTTATCAATACCAAAACGACATTTGAATCTCATTTATTATTATATATTATATATTATATTATATATAAAAAATAAAAAATAAAAATAAAATAAATAATAATAATAAGACAAGATTTGACTCTATCAGTACAAAATCACAATTTTATACCATCCAACCAACTAACACATCAAAATGCTGACATACCATCATCTGACATGCCTTTCACACTAACAGATAGCCACAATAATTTAATGAATACAGAAGATATTGAAACAGAAAATCATAGACAAGAGTTAGATATACCGCAAACGCAAACTTTAATTAATAACTCACATAATAACTCATGTAATACAAACAGAACCTTCAATAGTAACAGTATTAATACGGTAGAAATTGACACAATATTTGATCAAACCCTGAAACGATTCATAGATACTGACCCAACGACTAGACCCCATATACCTAAACAAAAAACATCGAAAAAATTTGCTAGTACCGTTGACTATATAAACTCAGAAATTATACCTAAACACATTAATAGAGACCAAGATTTTATGAAAACTCAGACCCTTATATATTGCGCAGCGTACACTACAGCCAAATATAATGGAACCAAAATAAGGGAATCAGGAAGTAACCTACAAAGAGTTGAAAAAATCCCAGCATGGCAGAAGAGATTACAAACAAAGATTGATACTTTAAGGAAAGACATAGGTAGGTTATCGCAATATATACAAGGAAACAGAAGTAGAAGACTTATTACACATATTCAAACCATAAAGAATAAATATTCCAATCACTCACAATATGAAGAAAGAAACCAATCAGATGAACAATTTTTGGACACGCTCAAGCAAAAACTATGCACAGCAGTTAGCCGGTTACGGCGTTATAAAAATTGCACACTTAGAAAGAAACAAAATTATCAATTTGCTAATAGTGAAAAACAATTTTATAGACAGCTGACATCTAACACACAATCACACTCAACACCTCCAAACAATCCCAATCCCGAAGATTTACAAAACTTTTGGTTTAATATATGGGCAAATCCTCTAAATCATAATGAATCATCAGAATGGATAGAAAAAGATAGACAGAAAGTTCAGCACATTCCACAAATGACATTCGAGTTCATTCCCATAGAAACATTTGTACAAGTTATTAAAAAACCCATAATTGGAAAGCACCTGGTAGTGATAACATACATAATTATTGGTATAAAAAATTAACTTCTCTGTACACATCCCTACATAACCATATCAACGACTTCATACACTCGCCCTACACAATGCCTCTTTATCTTACACAGGGCCTTACATACTTATTACCAAAAGACAATGATACTCAAAACCCTTCAAAATATCGTCCTATTACATGCCTGCAAACGTTTTATAAAATTTTGACATCATGCATCGCTGAACTAATCTATAAGCATATAACGGATCATAAAATTCTTTCAGAGGAACAAAAAGGATGCAGAAAAAGCTCTCAAGGCTGCAAAGAGCAACTGATAATAGACACTACAGCAATGCGGCACGCTATGACCCATAGAAATAATATAAATACAATGTATGTAGATTACCGCAAAGCATATGACTCTGTCCCTCACAGCTGGCTCACATATATACTACAACATTATAAAATACACCCGATGATAATATCTTTCCTGCAACATACAATGCAACATTGGAAAACAAAACTCCATCTCAAAGGAAATACAAATTTAGATACAGAATTTATTCCTATTCGGCGAGGTATATTTCAAGGAGACGCCCTCAGCCCTCTATGGTTTTGCCTAGCATTAAACCCTCTCTCAAATTTATTGAATGAATCTGATAAAGGGTACGAGATCATCTCGAACCATAGCCATATATCACTAACACACCTCATGTATATGGACGATATCAAACTTTACAGTCACACTAAAGAGTCCTTGCATTCACTCGCAGATATTACTCAAAGGTTTTCTAATGACATATGCATGGAATTTGGTATTGAAAAGTGCAAAATATTTTGTATTGAAAAAGGAAAAGTGATGCCAAATGACTATGTTATGGAAACGGGCGTGTGTATCGAATCACTAGACCAGTTTTCTACATATAAATATTTAGGTTTTCAACAGTCAAGACAAATACAGCATAAAGAAATTAAATCAGAACTAATAAAAAAATTTAGACATAGACTCAACTCCCTACTGCGATCACAGTTGAACTCCGGTAACTTAGTTAAAGCTATTAACTCATACGCAATTCCTGTCCTGACATACTCATTTGGCATCATAAAATGGTCAAAAACCGATCTTTTAAATCTCCAGCGAATTATTAATACATCTTTGACCTACCACCGCAAACATCACCCTCGGTCCTGTATCCAGCGTTTAACCCTACCACGTTCAGAAGGCGGAAGAGGAATCATAGACCTCTCAAATTTACACAACAAACAGATTACGTCACTTAGAACTTATTTTCACACACAAGCACATCATTCCATCCTTCATGCAATAGTTTCCCAGGTCGACAAAAAACATACACCCCTTAATTTACATGATAACCACATTCAAAATAATGAAGTACTAATAGAGAATAGTGAAAAAATAGATACCTGGCAACAAAAGGCGCTTCATGGAAGACATAGAAAAGACCTACAGCAAACCCATGTAGACAAGACTGCTTCAAACGCTTGGCTACGGCATGGCGAACTATTCCCTGAAACGGAAGCTTTTATGATCGCAATCCAAGACCAAATAATAGACACCCGAAACTATCAAAAGCACATAATTCGCTCGTTTAATCTCACCTCCGATTCCTGCAGACGATGCCATGGCCCCTCCGAAACAATTCAGCATATAACCGGTGCGTGCAAAGCAATAGTACAGACTGACTACAAACACCGCCACGATCAAGTAGCTGCCATACTTCATCAAAATTTAGCCTTTAAATATAATTTAATAACTGAAAAGACACCTTACTATAAATACAAACCCAGTTGTATCTTAGAAAACAATGATTACAAAATATACTGGGATAGGACCATTCTAACTGATAAAACTGTCCATTTTAATAGACCGGACATTACAATACTACATAAAAACACCAAAACAGTTTACTTGATCGATGTAGCAGTCTGTAATACGCATAATCTTGAAAAGACAAATTCAGAAAAAATTTCTAAATACATAGATCTATCAATAGAAATTAAAACCCAATGGCGTGTTAACACAGTTAAAACAATACCAATAGTTATCTCCACTACAGGTGTCATACCGCAATCCCTTCATACATACCTCCAAACAATCGAGATGCACCCGTCTACTTACATCCTTCTCCAGAAAGCTGTTGTGTTAAACACTTGTAGAATAGTCAGGAAATTTTTAGCGTTTTAATTTTAATAGCCTCTTTGTGTTGGCTTTGGCCCCACAAATGCTTAGTCACCAAATTCTAAACGAATTTGAGAAATGAAATGACCATAATAATAATAATAATAACCCCCCCGAGGGGCCACCTTGTCGTGGTGGGGGGGCTTACGGGGAGAGAGAGATACGTTTCTTCTGTTTAGGAAAATGCTCTGAACCTACCTGACCATCAAGGTAATCTCTCTCTTCCTCAACCAACGATCCCAACCCCAATCTAAGGTGTGACCAACCGTGCCCAGAGATGCGTGGCTAAGGGGGAGCTTAGTCGCGAACGGTGGACTCCCGAAACCGGGCAACCTCGGGAAGTAAGAAAGGCCTTGCCTCTGCATGCGGGGCTCTGCAGAGTGTCGACAATGTTTTCCCTAGCTTTTCGTGGGAACAAAATAGGAGAAATAAACAAAAGATATTTTTTAAGATCTCGCCCTGCAAGGTATCGAGATAATCCCAGCAACCATGCTGATGAAAGAGTAGAAGTAGATAGGAGTGAAGGTGGCTCTCCACCATCATCAATAAGTAGCCTATTTCCATCCCTTGAATCTTCTAGACACAGTTTCTCGCCCCATTCTAGCCCTACTCACGCCATGTCCCCAGCGTCAGTAGTATCAACAGACTTTTCAAATCCACACCCTCATCCATCACCTACAATTTCTCCCACAATGTCGATAGATGTTGCGCATGAGGCATACGCCACCAATCGTGCGCCCACTACCGGCACCATCAAAAGTGCGCGAAAGAAATGGACTGATGAAATGAATCGCTTCATCTGGCGCACCTATTTAATAGCAAGTAATTTAGAAACAAACTCTAGAACGTACTTAGATGAATTACATACAAAATTCACACAAAGATTTCCGGAGATGGATGCATCTAGACAGAGATTAGGCGATCAAAAAAGAGCTATTGTAAGAAATAGATTACTATCACAAGAAGAACTAGAAAACATTCGACAGGAGGTGGAAAATGATATGAGGACACAAAATCGAACAAACGAAATAACATATAATGCAGAAACAGAAAGGCAGACCCGGAGAATGAAATGGACAAATGATCTCAATGAAACTTTAATAAGATGTTACTATCAAATTACGGAAATAGAAAACAATCAGAGCACGTACAGAAAGATTCTTAGAAACAGATTTATTGAACACTATCCAGATCTGGCATATTTATCAGAGCAGCGAATTTCTGACCAAAGAAGATCAATAGTTAACAACCGACTTATTCCGGAGAAAAAGTTACAGGAAATCAAGCAAGCAATCATCAATCAAAATAGCACATCACTAGCAAACATAAGTAGTTGTAGACAAGATTTGACTCTATCAGTACAAAATCACAATTTTATACCATCCAACCAACTAACACATCAAAATGCTGACATACCATCATCTGACATGCCTTTCACACTAACAGATAGCCACAATAATTTAATGAATACAGAAGATATTGAAACAGAAAATCATAGACAAGAGTTAGATATACCGCAAACGCAAACTTTAATTAATAACTCACATAATAACTCATGTAATACAAACAGAACCTTCAATAGTAACAGTATTAATACGGTAGAAATTGACACAATATTTGATCAAACCCTGAAACGATTCATAGATACTGACCCAACGACTAGACCCCATATACCTAAACAAAAAACATCGAAAAAATTTGCTAGTACCGTTGACTATATAAACTCAGAAATTATACCTAAACACATTAATAGAGACCAAGATTTTATGAAAACTCAGACCCTTATATATTGCGCAGCGTACACTACAGCCAAATATAATGGAACCAAAATAAGGGAATCAGGAAGTAACCTACAAAGAGTTGAAAAAATCCCAGCATGGCAGAAGAGATTACAAACAAAGATTGATACTTTAAGGAAAGACATAGGTAGGTTATCGCAATATATACAAGGAAACAGAAGTAGAAGACTTATTACACATATTCAAACCATAAAGAATAAATATTCCAATCACTCACAATATGAAGAAAGAAACCAATCAGATGAACAATTTTTGGACACGCTCAAGCAAAAACTATGCACAGCAGTTAGCCGGTTACGGCGTTATAAAAATTGCACACTTAGAAAGAAACAAAATTATCAATTTGCTAATAGTGAAAAACAATTTTATAGACAGCTGACATCTAACACACAATCACACTCAACACCTCCAAACAATCCCAATCCCGAAGATTTACAAAACTTTTGGTTTAATATATGGGCAAATCCTCTAAATCATAATGAATCATCAGAATGGATAGAAAAAGATAGACAGAAAGTTCAGCACATTCCACAAATGACATTCGAGTTCATTCCCATAGAAACATTTGTACAAGTTATTAAAAAAACCCATAATTGGAAAGCACCTGGTAGTGATAACATACATAATTATTGGTATAAAAAATTAACTTCTCTGTACACATCCCTACATAACCATATCAACGACTTCATACACTCGCCCTACACAATGCCTCTTTATCTTACACAGGGCCTTACATACTTATTACCAAAAGACAATGATACTCAAAACCCTTCAAAATATCGTCCTATTACATGCCTGCAAACGTTTTATAAAATTTTGACATCATGCATCGCTGAACTAATCTATAAGCATATAACGGATCATAAAATTCTTTCAGAGGAACAAAAAGGATGCAGAAAAAGCTCTCAAGGCTGCAAAGAGCAACTGATAATAGACACTACAGCAATGCGGCACGCTATGACCCATAGAAATAATATAAATACAATGTATGTAGATTACCGCAAAGCATATGACTCTGTCCCTCACAGCTGGCTCACATATATACTACAACATTATAAAATACACCCGATGATAATATCTTTCCTGCAACATACAATGCAACATTGGAAAACAAAACTCCATCTCAAAGGAAATACAAATTTAGATACAGAATTTATTCCTATTCGGCGAGGTATATTTCAAGGAGACGCCCTCAGCCCTCTATGGTTTTGCCTAGCATTAAACCCTCTCTCAAATTTATTGAATGAATCTGATAAAGGGTACGAGATCATCTCGAACCATAGCCATATATCACTAACACACCTCATGTATATGGACGATATCAAACTTTACAGTCACACTAAAGAGTCCTTGCATTCACTCGCAGATATTACTCAAAGGTTTTCTAATGACATATGCATGGAATTTGGTATTGAAAAGTGCAAAATATTTTGTATTGAAAAAGGAAAAGTGATGCCAAATGACTATGTTATGGAAACGGGCGTGTGTATCGAATCACTAGACCAGTTTTCTACATATAAATATTTAGGTTTTCAACAGTCAAGACAAATACAGCATAAAGAAATTAAATCAGAACTAATAAAAAAATTTAGACATAGACTCAACTCCCTACTGCGATCACAGTTGAACTCCGGTAACTTAGTTAAAGCTATTAACTCATACGCAATTCCTGTCCTGACATACTCATTTGGCATCATAAAATGGTCAAAAACCGATCTTTTAAATCTCCAGCGAATTATTAATACATCTTTGACCTACCACCGCAAACATCACCCTCGGTCCTGTATCCAGCGTTTAACCCTACCACGTTCAGAAGGCGGAAGAGGAATCATAGACCTCTCAAATTTACACAACAAACAGATTACGTCACTTAGAACTTATTTTCACACACAAGCACATCATTCCATCCTTCATGCAATAGTTTCCCAGGTCGACAAAAAACATACACCCCTTAATTTACATGATAACCACATTCAAAATAATGAAGTACTAATAGAGAATAGTGAAAAAATAGATACCTGGCAACAAAAGGCGCTTCATGGAAGACATAGAAAAGACCTACAGCAAACCCATGTAGACAAGACTGCTTCAAACGCTTGGCTACGGCATGGCGAACTATTCCCTGAAACGGAAGCTTTTATGATCGCAATCCAAGACCAAATAATAGACACCCGAAACTATCAAAAGCACATAATTCGCTCGTTTAATCTCACCTCCGATTCCTGCAGACGATGCCATGGCCCCTCCGAAACAATTCAGCATATAACCGGTGCGTGCAAAGCAATAGTACAGACTGACTACAAACACCGCCACGATCAAGTAGCTGCCATACTTCATCAAAATTTAGCCTTTAAATATAATTTAATAACTGAAAAGACACCTTACTATAAATACAAACCCAGTTGTATCTTAGAAAACAATGATTACAAAATATACTGGGATAGGACCATTCTAACTGATAAAACTGTCCATTTTAATAGACCGGACATTACAATACTACATAAAAACACCAAAACAGTTTACTTGATCGATGTAGCAGTCTGTAATACGCATAATCTTGAAAAGACAAATTCAGAAAAAATTTCTAAATACATAGATCTATCAATAGAAATTAAAACCCAATGGCGTGTTAACACAGTTAAAACAATACCAATAGTTATCTCCACTACAGGTGTCATACCGCAATCCCTTCATACATACCTCCAAACAATCGAGATGCACCCGTCTACTTACATCCTTCTCCAGAAAGCTGTTGTGTTAAACACTTGTAGAATAGTCAGGAAATTTTTAGCGTTTTAATTTTAATAGCCTCTTTGTGTTGGCTTTGGCCCCACAAATGCTTAGTCACCAAATTCTAAACGAATTTGAGAAATGAAATGACCATAATAATAATAATAATAATAATAATAGCCTCTTTGTGTTGGCTTTGGCCCCACAAATGCTTACTTGCCAAATTCTAAATGGATTTGAGAAATATAACGATCGAGATAATAATAATATTATTATTATATATAATATATATATATATATATATATATATATATATATATATAAGTGTGGAAGTGTGGATATTCATGGTGCAATAAAGAGTTATCTATCTATTTACTATTTTAAAATACTAGGTATTTCTCGACAAAGGAGAAATACATCTATAAATACATCCATTTTTACGAACTAACACGTTCATAATAAATGGTGGCAAGTTTATAATAGAACCCAGAATCGTATTACCTCAAGTTAAAGTTTCTTGCCACGTTTCAAACGAGTCACCATTGTTCAACACCTGAAATAATTCATTTCTTCGAATTCAATTACTGAATTAGATAAATTTTTAAACTGCAAAGTTGACATTAGGTTGGGTCGATAATACCTTTGGTAGTTTGGAAGCGGGTTAATTAATAATAACGGCGTATGGGTGATTAATGAAAGTGTACCCTTCCTAATTTATAGTTGGACTTAAGCACCCCACCCCCCGCGCCCTTCGGCCCAAAGCAAACTAAATATCCAATACCTCGATGCGAAATGTGGATGAAACAGTCTTGGTCCTGTTCTAAGTTCAAGACAGACGTAAGTAGGTAGTCAAGCAACGTAATGATCCTTGATCTCTATTAGGACGTACCTAATGCAAGTTTTACTTCTAAAATATCTATTTTATTTTCTCCTTATTATAAACTTGGCTTGGGTCACATCTTAAGAGCTAAATTAGAACTTCTTCTGTAATACAGAGTTGTATGTAGCTACAGTTCCGAGGACTTATGCATTATTTTACTAAATAAGGATAAGCTGATAAAAGATTGGCTTCCAACTCGGGAACTGCTCGAACACGATTTTTTGTGTATTTGTAGTTTTGTGCACAATGTAACACTAAGATTTTTCTGGTCACAATAAGAGCTTTTGTAGTTTTTAAATATACCTATTACGAGATGTTCGATGTATCTAGAATCTTTTTCAATTCAGCTTTTTATTCGTGAAATGTGTTAAATAAAAGTGAAGTTTATGTCATCTCTGTGGCTTTAGTTTTGGTGTCATGTCATGGAGATTTTGGTCAAAGTGTGTATGTCATGTAATTGTCATGATTTAAATAAACAAAAGAAGCGATTTAACGAGACGAACATCTAATGTGATTTTTTTCTAGTAATTTAGTATGAATAATAAAACGACGATTTTCAACCTAAAAACTTATCTTTTACTAAAATCCCTATCTAATAAAAGTTAGTTCAATAATCACAAGTATTAAGATTCACAGTCGCTTCACATTATTATGAAGACAAGTACGAGCAGTGTATTCGGACTTTGGAAATCTAATTACGTAGCCAGCGCCCTTACCTCGATCGCTTCGCCCGCCGCCCCGCCGCACGCCCCGCTCACCGCCCCGTCGCACGCTCCGCTCCAACTGCTTAATTAAATCATTTTGTGTTTGTATTGTCTAATTATTTATTAGATGTTGATGTCTGACTTACAAAATGTAAAATGATTGAAATTAAAAATTTGATCAAGTCTTCATTACTCTTATACTTCTCTCTTAAACGTTACTTAAAATGAAACCATACGTTTTTACAATATGTGCTTGATTAGTTGTGACAATATTTTCTACGTTTGTCAATATAACTTGCGACAAAGCTTTTGACAAGTTTCTTCTATTATTGTTTTTATGTTTTACAGTCTCGCTCGGAACAGATTTTAAAATATGTCTTTTGCATATAGGTAATTAATGGCCAATGGGAAATATTTCAGGACTTATGTCCTTCAACGTAACTTCGACTATTTACAAGGCAAATAGATAGAAAGAAAAGAAGAAGTGTAGAAGTTTTGGCGTGATAAGTTACAAAAACATATATATATAAACCCACTTTCTTATCCTAATCCTATCTTCCTAACTTTTAATTTTTTTTTTTTTTTTTACTTTTAATTAAACTTTTTTTTTTTTTTTTTGGAATTTAAGTAATAATTTCTTTGAAAAAATGTATTATCAAAATTTTTATTTTATCTCTATTCGAGTTAAAGTTAAGTTTAAGCCTTTTCTTTGTATGTATCCTATTCTATGTATTTGGTAAATAAAGTGAATAAAGACTAAATGGTACCAAACTAGTTACTTCCTAACTAATATTATAAATGTGAAAGTGAGTTTGTTTGTTGGTTTGTTTGTTACCTCTTCACACTTTATCTACTGAGCCAATCTTCCTGAAATTTCGCATACACATAGCTGGAAGTACGGAGAGGGACATAGGGTTCATCCCGGGAAAAAGCACTGTTCCCGTGGGAAATACACGCGGGCGAAGCCGCGGGCGAAAGCTAGTTCATAATATTACTAGCTGCAGCCCGGAGATGATCAAGTTGGTAAAAATTGCACATAAACAGTGTAAAATTACATAAAGATACACATCTTTATGTAATGTTATGGTACAACAAACATGATACTTGATTTATTAGTTAAGTAGTTGTATAAGTGTAGACCCACTCGGTGGACCGACGACCTGGTGAAGGTCGCGGGATGCGCATGGATGCGGGCAGCGCAGGACCGGTCGTTATGGAAATCTTTGGGGGAGGCCTTTAATAAAAAAAAAAAATAATAATAATAATAATTCTTTATTAATTTCCAACAACAAATTTTGCCTTATTTCTCTAAATTAACTTAATATTTTACTTAGGTATAATACCTGTATGACCACCACCAGAAGTATTGTCACTGGCACCTAAACTAGGCCTAGCCTTTGTCCAGCAGTGGACGTCTTTCGGCTGAGAGAGAGAGAGAGAGTTGTATAAGTTCTTGAGAGTATGTTTTCAGCTCACTGACATCTACCAAAGTCCAGCCAGATATGGCAATCTCGTAGTACCAAGAGGAGCCCACCAAATCGGCCAAGCGCAGAATTATACATGGTGTATTAATACGTTCAACTCTATTGCTAGTGAAGTTTTAATTCGATAACCCGCCACCCCCACCCCTCCTTGGCCTACCCAGCAATAATGTATTTATGGACGATACCACGGCCTAATGAGCGTTATACTTCCTTTATGTAACCTTGGTACGGTCAGCTCATCAACTTACATTGTAAAATCACCATTATGTCTATGGCATGCAGGCTTATGTGTGTAACCTGATATGTAGTAGACTGTACCCCGCTTTATGTAACCTTGGTATCGGGTCGGAAGCCCGCGCGGGTATAATGCATGTTAATTTTACTAAATCTTGCTTATCGGGTCGTATACCTGTATTGAAATGTCCGTACAAATGAGTTCGATGATATTAGGTTTGGAAGTTGAATGTTATTTAGCTGTGGTCTGGATATTTATAGATAGATAGATAATAACGTTTATTTACAAATACTGCATACATACAACCTAGCTGCTTACTAGTTTAGTCTAGAATTTTATCTATTGATTAACATTTATATTTATAATTACCTAGCTTTTGCCTTTGGCTTCACACGCGTGAATTTAGTAGTAATAATCCGTAAATTTAATAAGTACTCGTATTATAAATGCGAAATATGGATGTGAGTTTGTGAGCATTTGAGGATGTTTGTTACTCAATCAAGGAAAATCTACTGGATGAATTTCGATGAGATTTGGTAAACGGGTAGAAAAATACCGGGAATAGCACATAGGGTACTTTTTATCCCAAAATTCCTATGGTAACAAAACCCCGGGGCGCGGCTAGTAACTAATAAAAATAAAGCATATTTTTATAAGGTCTGATTTATTAGACATAGAATCCTTATTAAAATATTCATTCACAAAATATGGAAACGGATAACAAACAATATCATCTAAATATAAATGGAAATAGGCCACCATCGCGACACTGACCCACCCTTTATTTACGTTCACGTCAGAATATGGTGGATAAGATAATACACACTATATGTTTCGTACTTTTTTAATCATCGCTTAAACGATTCGGAACTTGTTTACCGAGATTTATGACCACTTGTGGGAACCCGAAAACCCTTTGTAGTACGTATTTGAATTAGAATTAATTGCAGTCATAATTAAAAATACTGTCATGTTGATAGTAAACACTACTGCCCAGAAAAAGAGAGTTATGTTTTCAGGTGTCACGTATGTATATCAATTTAACTCAAAATTAAGTAAATTGATGTAATCTATGCAAATAAATGATTCTATTCTATGTGATTTGCTTTATTTCATTGCTAGGTTTTTATGTAAGAGATTTAATCCCTAGATTTATTAGATACTTACCTACATTATCCCGGGTAACAGGCTGTAAAGTCTCTGATTGTAGGTAGGTAGTCCTTTTCTTTAAATAAATACTTATATACAAATATAAATAAATAAAAAATGTTTTTTGTTTTCTTTCTTTAAATGTTTACAATGTTTTTGAATCAGAAATGTATGATTGAAATACTTCACATGACTTACCTACTGAAACGAAATATAAATACACAAAACATAGTTAACACATTACTTAACACATTTAACACATTTATTTTATTTTATTTTATCAAAGTCAAATCATTTATTTTGTGAACATAGGTTTACATAGAGAGGTGTTATACACTTAAAATGAGTTCCTCTAGGTCCCGCCATAAGGCATACAAAATTTAAAAAAGTCATTAATTTACAACGTCATAGATACAAATTACAATATTATTCAGAAATTATGTAATTAAATTAATTGAAATTATCATTTAGGTTTATAATTTATAATTGTGCCTGAAATAAATGACATTATTATTATTACGAGTACGAACTCTTATTGTGTTTTCTCATGTCTATTATTGCCCATACTATCCACACTAAGCTCTCTGAAAAACGTACCTTTTCGATCTGTGATTTATTACTTGATGTGGAAAATGATATGTGAAAGTGAAATGAATACACGTCATAGCGCTAAGTGCATAATTTCATAATACTCATTCATCCTTTTACCCAACTGCAAAAAAAGGGTTATGTTTTTCACGCGTATCTAGTATGTACGACAGCCCAACTGTTCTTAGGCAAGAGTCATTAAAAAAAGACTAAATTGCGGCTATGAGATGCTGTTATTGAAAGTAAAAAAAATTGTACACTGCAATAAAGGTATCAAATTAAAGAGCTATCATAAATATTTCTAAATGTATATTAAAATTTTAATATATTTAAATTTCCATCTTTACAGATAAACTTGTTTTTACATGCAGAAACAGGTTTTTTAGTTTATTATTAACTTGTTTTTATATTATTGAGTCACGAATAATTCTGTATTGAAATACCGCATCCAAATTGAACGAAAACTAATCCTACAATCCTTGTCTTTGGAGTACGTCTTCAACCAACTTCCTATAATTAATTATACTCATTATCATTATTGTTCGGAAGGCAGTTTTGCCTCGATAATGAATTGTTCTTCTCCATCATTAATTAGTTTATTATAATAAGAAGAAGTTCGCAGATTAATCGAGTTTTATCTGATGGCCTCGCAGAAATCTGAATATGAGCTAATAGAAATGCCATCTCCTCTCCTTTTAATGACATGCTTGTTCTAGCAACATTCACACGAACAAATATGTTATAATATGTAAGTACGTAATTATAAATATATACGGACAAATCACACAGATTGAGCTAGCCCCAAAGTAAGTTCGAGACTTGTGTTATGGGATACTAGCTCAACGATACTATATTTTATAACAAATACATATATAGATAAACGTCCAAGACCCAGGTCATTCTGAAAAAGATCATTTTCCATCTTGACCTGACCGGGGATCGAACCCGGGACCTCCGGTGTGGCAGTCCGGCGTGATGACCATAAGGCCACGGAGGTCGTCAAATTCTGCCTGCACATACGAGTAGGTACCAATTTTGTTAAAAATGATTTAATAAATAAATATTCCTTGATTTCATGTACACAAAAACGCGATATATTCAAAACACATAAAGGCATGTTTAGTTAGCTAAACTAATAAACCTAATAAACCAAAATATCAAAAATATAGATAAACTTAAGGCATATAAAAAGTTATGTCTATAGGGACGCAAAGCAAGTTTACGATTTTTAGATATTTTTTTTTTTATTATCATTTAAATTTTACATACAAAAATACATATATTATGCATTACACTAAAACATACATTTCAAAACCTACCTGCGATGATGCGGCGATCAGTTTACGCGTGTCGGCTGCTCAAAGTTTAAAACATTAACTAAAAAAAAACCGACCTTATGATAGGTAACCCTATCTATATAAGGTCGATTTTTATTTGATAGTAATTCATTACACAAAACATTTTCTTTTCATAAAAATCTACCCTATGGTAGGTAAGGTAACCAGTTACATATTTTCAACTTTACTAACTTTGAGCAGCCGACGTGTCTTTGCCACTTCTAGTCTTATTTATAAATACATCTATGGATGGCCTACACTCCCAGCTTCGGAAGTCGGGAAATGTTCGGAAAGTTATATTAATCCGACTCTTTGAAATGGTCTGTTTTGATAAATCGACTGAATGGGAAGCAATTGCTTCAAAAGTTGATTTAAAACTGCCTTAGATCACGGTCACTAAGTTACTGATTTTAAATGCCTTTTCATAGAGAGAATATCACCTATAGAAATGAAATACTAAACCAAAAAATATACATACCTATAGCGAAAGGTATAATGTATTGCTTCATAGATGATCATATTTTGTTTAAATTAATCGTAAGACAGCGCAGTGCACTTAGTATGATCAAAATACCAGCTTTTGCCCTCGGATTTGCGTTTTTGGAATTTCCAAAACTCCTTTGTTAGTGCTCACTTGAACCTCTTTGTAAAATTTAAGTTCCTACGTTCATCGGTTTCGTCTCTGAGTTCATATACTTACTATTCAGCCAGTGTATATTGTATTAAAAATCCCACTACATCGCTTTTAGAATATATCTGTAGGTATCATAGGCATAGAAAAAAAATATTCGTAATTTAAAAAAACAATTCTAGCTTTATGGTAGGTACACAAAAGCATGTAGTCGTTTTATTTACATGCAAAAAAAAAATTGACGTGTTACGTTCAGTATTTATATATAAATCGTTATATTAAACCAATTAATCTCGTTTGCACAGAATCTTTCCCAAATCCTAGAAAACTGACAGTTAGACTTATATGAGCTGTCTTAATCCCACCTCTGGGAACTTTAATATAATGAGTTGAATACGATAATAGAATATGAACACATTTAGTATGTGGCATCCGCACCCATTTTGGAATATTTATAATAACAATTCACAAACACAGTTATACACTCGAAAAGTTTTTAATCATCAAGCCATTTAATTTAACATCAAAACAATTACGTTGAAAACAGTTTTATGTGGAAACAAAGCTATTAACAAACATTAAATTAAAACAAGTACACGTTTAAGTGTAATTTATGTAAATTACTAACAATGTGAGTTAAGTAGATTTACTTGTGAACATTCGTTTATCACGCGGGGTACGTGTCCATTGTTAATCGCGATCCGTCAAATTATGCGCACTCTTGTTCTTGCCCTGAAGCAGCCTAAAAATAATAAAAATAATTCATTAATTATTAAAATAAATGTTTTTCTTACTGGAAAAAGAAACGTGTAGTTTAAAAAATAAGATAATACCTATTACTTATTTAATTTCTGTCAGGCGCTAGTTAGAAATAATTATAAGACCAAAATGTACACTTAGTTGGCAAATAAATGAATAGAATTGTAGTAAAAAAGTAGCTAGCTTTACTAGTTTTTAAATGTTAAGCATATAAAACTTAATAAATGTGATATAGACATTAGAACTACGAGTTACTATTTGTAATAGTTACCTACTAGAAATGGTTATTATTTTCAAAATTAGCACTTTATTGTCATATGTTTGGACACAAGTTATTATGTACAGTCAACAACAAATTAACATAATATGATAACAAATTTGTCATATTACTGCTGCATATAGGTAGTACTAATATTAATTCTGTGATATAGGTTGCAAGTTAACAAGACGTCCAATATAGGTACTATGCAAATACGACCAGACAAGGTTATTAAGGTATGAGAATTGTTAAAAATATGTAATTTTATGATAGAATACATATAATTAAACGCATTTTGCGACTTTTCAGCTCGAGTTTATTCTCCTGAGCTAATTTATTATAACTTTTTGGGAAACTCCATTTTTTATGCGTGATGTCAAACGAGTATGAGAATGCACGTTTAGTTAGAAGAGTTTTGGTATCGTCCAAACATCGCTTAAAAATGTGAATTGTTTTTAAATTGGAAAACACTTTTGTTATTGATGTTACGGTTGATTCTATTATTGTGAGATATTTCAAAGAAGCATCAAAAAAAAGTTGTCCGGTCCCCTATTGTCGTGGTCCCGTGGACATAATTTTAATGAGACATTAACTTCCGTAATAAGATAGCCGTGAAATTAATATTCCACATGTGAAGATTATAAGTAATTCTAATTATTTTTATTTTACACCTCAAAGTGCTATTAAATTGTTCATAATGTTAATTAGGCTGTGAATTATATAGTAATAAAATAAAGTCATGTAGGGCATTTCTTTACTAAGGACAGCAAAAACTAAAATAATATTTCTATTTTTAGCCTATATTAGCCCACTGCTGGACATAGGCCTCTCTTTTTTGACGCCACTTACTAAGGTTCTGTAGCTGTACCAGTCTCATCCAACGCTTTCCCGATACGCAGACAATGGCATCTGACCAGCGGGCTGGTGGATTTCCTACTGGTCGTCTTATCTGTCTCGGCCGCCACTCCGTTACTGCCTTGGTCCATCGACCGTCTTCCCTTCTAGCCAAGTGAAAATAATATTTGACTTGAAAAAAATTCTCTGAAAACTTTTTCTGAGGAAATTCTTACTCTTGATTAAGAATAAGTTAATGCAATAAGAAGGTAATATGGTATTTTATTCACGAGTAACCTAGAAGAAACTAAAAATTATCATTTAGATATTTGTATATGGAATAGTATGCCTTATCTGTCAATAATTTTTCAAAAGCAGATTTCTGAACTACACTACACATTTTTCTTAAATCTATATTAATTTTAAAGGGGTTTTTATATGTCAACAAATTATTGAATTTGTTGTTTTTTGTCGTTCTGAACACAAAATTAAAAGTTAACTTTATTTACAATGTAGTTACTATTTAGCAGAATATGTTCACATATACCCAAACTTACATATCCTCGAAAAGTTACCGAAACGGCTACAGTTTCAGGCACAAAACGATCGAACACAAACAAAAGTTCACACAACGGCGACTTGACGAACTTTCTAATTAATACAACAGATTTACAGGCATACACTGCAATGTATCTAACTATCTATGTATCTATCAGAACTGACCCACCCCTTATAAATAATAGTGGTAAGGCACCCGTTCATACCACCCTACCCCCTAAGGGTAACATCTACTACGATCCCATTTCCAAATTGCATTTCTAAACCGAATTTGGACTTTACAACTGGTCAGTTCGTTCAGAATTATGGCCTTTAATTGGGGGACTTAAGGTTTATTTCGTCGTGTTGTTGTAAGATCTAAATTTAGTGCTTCTCTTGGGGTCATAACCTAAGAAGGGGTTTCTCGGCCTGTACAAGCACTAACTCGTATAATGAGATATGATAATAAACGCTGCATCTGAATATTGATGCCGAGAGTTAGGGATGCACTCAGCATGTTTATGATCGAGACTGACTTTAATTAATTGTGAATGTAATTATGAATTATTACGGTCTTATACTAAAGGGTTTGTATAATATAGAGAGCTTGAGGAGATCCCGGGATGTAAGTAGATGAATAAACGAAATGTGGCGTCTATTCTTTGATAAACTATCCTAGACCAATAATATCTTCTTCTTCTTCTTCAACCGTTGTCCACTCACTGCTGAGTGTAGGTCTCCACATGCACACGCCATTCCTTACGATCTTGAGCATTCTTCAGCTCTTTCCCAATATTGGGTTATGTCATCGGCCCATTTCGTCGGTGGCTTTCCCTTTCGGTGGTGTCTAAGGCCCTGTCTCGGTCTCCATTCAACAATCTTCCGGCTCCATCTTCCATCCTTTCTCCTGCTAATGTAACCCGCGAATCTCCACTAATAATCTACTTTTTCCATAAGAAATGTTTTTTAATCAATTTCTGGTTCAATGGGAGAGTTTGTTAATATGAGTATTCTTATCTTACTTTCTTATCAAGTCCATCAGCTCTTCCTTATACTTATTAAGAACATAGACTACTCTTTATAAGTACATCGTATGACGTCATAAATAAATGAATTCTCCATGTAACAGGTCCCAGTGACTCACGCTGACATTATGCCACAATTATCTTCGCCGCGCCTTCAGTACTTATACCAATTAATTGTTATGTCTGCTGCGGAGGGTATGAGCGAAAATAACAGAGAAATCGACTCAATAAATAATAGAACTTCTCTATCAAAAGTCATATTATTCCTTTTCATATGGCACTGCTTACACATAAGCATTAAGTCCACCTTTTGTACTGTACTTTTGTATGTGAGTACAATAAAGTTTAAATAAATAATAAATTGGTCACACTTTGCCAGGATATTGTAAAGTGTTGGAACGTTCTTTTTCCCAACACTTTGCAATAATGCAACGCTTTTTGACACTTGATTATGTGACAGTTCTTATCATAAATAGAATGCAAATATTGTCAAATTTAGAAACTTATTATAATTTAGGTAAGTACACATTATGACTATTAAGTAAACATTTTATTTGGATACTACCACTAAAGTTGAAAGTGTTCACATAGAGTACGTAAGTGAACTAAGGCACAATCGAATGGCTTGGAATAAGGGTAAATGATACTCGTTCATCCCATATACTATAATCAAAACAATAGTGTGATGGTTAGTGTGCAATTAACACTTTTATGGCGGCGCCTAAACACTGTCGAGTACTTGCCCATATACTGTGAGCTTCTTCCAAGAGTTGACATTGTGTATGAATGACTCAACTCTAGTAATCTTTACCATTTATACCTGGTGTCTATTAGTATCGGCTTCTATTTTTAGGTGCTTAGGAACCAAAGCGGTGGTGCCCGAGTGGTAGGGCGCCCGCCTGTGGCTACAAAGGTTCCAGGTTCGAATCCTGCCTGTGCTATATGATTTTGTATACCAATCTGACTCATGTTAGTTTTCATCGACCGCCACTTGCTTCCGGTGAAGGAAAACATCGTGAGGAAACCTGCACTCTAGTTGATGATTATTAGCTAGTATGTGAAATGGACAATGGCAGCGCAGGACCGGTCGTTATGGAAATCCTTGGGGGATGCCTTTGTCCAGCAGTGGACGTCTTTCGGCTGAGAGAGAGAGAGAAATGTGAAATGGAGGATGCAATGGCAAACCACTCCATTAAAATTGCCAAGAGAGTCGTTGTGTGTGTTTCATTCCATATAATGACCACGACCCTCAGTCATGAGGAAATGCGACTAAAGAGAAAGAGGAACTTAAAATAATAAATTAAATACATATACAGAGTGAATTAAAACCATTAGCATCCTTTCTACTTGTGAAAGAACTCATGAATATAAGCAACTTTTTGTCTGGAACTGACTCAATCCGACCGAAAAAATATCAGCTGTTGCATATTGTGGACGAGTAGGTATTGTATAGAACAGCAGATCCTATACAAAAAGTTGCTTATATTCTTGATTTATTCATGAATTTACCCTAGTATAAGGACAAATCGCAGAGATTGAGCTAGCCCCAAAATATGACTACCTGCTTCCGATGATGGAAAACATTGAGCAGAAATCTGGACACTAGAAGAGGTAAAATTACTATCCACAGCTACTGACGCTAGATGGCGGTAGCCGCATAGTCATTTCAGATGCCTTTGACATAAGTTAAAACAAATCTGAACCAGTTTTCTAATAGAAGAAAGACTGATTTTCTGTAGATGACAATTAATGTAAATTTCCTATGAGAACCACTTTAATAAAGGTTTCATATGTATCATATTCTATTTAGTATAGCATAATAATCTGTCTGACAACTATAATAACGGTTAACATATATTCTGAACGTCTGAAAAGGCGGGTTACACGAACATTATGACTAGTTTTTGCCGTCTGATCCGAACAATTAAGCGATTCCAGCTGCTTTCGGCGATGGACCTCATAAAATCTGCATAAGAAGCATGTCTGCGAGGACGATGTGGCAACACTTCTACAATGGTGCAAGATAATTCATCTTCGGAAGACAAAAAAGGTTTTTTTTTAAATAATTTTTTGGCACAACCCTTTCTTTCCTGGTGGCGATACCAGGGATATTTTTATGCACTTTAATCAAAAGAGGAGGAAGAGTCAAAAAGAGGATGGCCAAAAACCCATTAAAATAGAATAGTTTTTATTATGTACCCATTGATCACAACCAGATCGCTTATAAGAAGTTTCTGTCGACTCTCTCTCTCTCTTTAGTCGTATTTTCTCATGACTGAGGGTCGTGGTCATTATATGGAATGAAACACAAACAAACGACTCTCTTGGCAATTTTAATGGAGTGGTTTGCCATTGCCTTCTTCATTTCACACACTAGCTGATAATCATCAACCAGAGTGCAGGTTTCCTCACGATCTTTTCCTTCACCGGAAGCAAGTGGTGGTCGATGAAAACTAACATGAGTCAGATTGGTATACAAACTCATATAGCCCGGTCAGGATTCGAACCTGGGATTTTGCATCCACAGGCGGGCGCCCTACCACTCGGCTACCACCGCTTTACTCGGCCACCACCGCACACTGGTTCCCCGTCCATACTAAGGTGCGTCAAAAATACTTAAAACATATTCTACGGGTTTTAAAGACAAAACTCGAATGTATTTTGTTTAGAATACATTAATTATTCATTTTAAGATAATGAATGCATAAAATAAATTGAAACGCAATATAAATTATCATTGTTTAAGTTCTTTTTCTTAATGACAAGTTGTAACAAATCTACGTAGGTAAATAAAAATATTGTAACAACATAAAATTTTATTTAAAACAAAATTAAACAATGTAATACATCTTACTAACAAACATATGTATGCATTTTGCATATTTATTTTGTTATCACACTAATAACACGTATATATAACAAAAAGGAAGTGATTGTATGTTTGTGACTTTGTTTTAGGCGGGAATCTTCGGAACTACTGAACCGATTTCAAAAATTCTTTCACCAGTAGAAAGCTACATTATACCTAAATAACATAGGCTACAATTTAAGTATGTACCTCCCGAGCGAAGCCGGAGTGAGGCGCTAGCAAGTAATTTTTTTATATCACAATTATTACGTTATACTTACATTAAACTACAGCACAACGTGATATCAAATTTTTATCTATTCCTGTCATTTCAGAAGTTATCGTAGGATTTTCAAAAAAATTCTGCCCGTGTTTCCATCATTAGAAGTGCTACTTCCTCCTTATTTAGGTTTATCAACTATAAGGCCCAACTTTACTTTAAATTGAGTCCGAACTATCCTTTTTTTTTATTAGCGACCGAGTCTTTATTAGCTTGTCCCCTTACCTGCTACATTTTTATATCGAGCCGGTAAGAGAAATGTATAAAAATCTCGAAAAATAGAATCCAAGAACTAAACATTAAGCTATTTTGATTTTGACTTTCTAGAAATTTGGTTTATAGGTTATGATTTTTTTTCTAAATTAACTTTATCCTATGACATAAAAGTAAAACACGTCCATTAAGTATGCCTAAGTTCAAAATATCCTTATTTTCAACTGGTAAGTTGGCCTTTACCTCTTCCTGAACACGCTTCACACGGTCCATATACAGGCCAGCCCCTGATTGTTATACTTATCCCAAATATCAAATATAATTATGTGCCTGAATACGCACTGGCAATTTGGACTTAAATAGTAACAAAAAAAATATTAAAAATGGTAAATATGCATATATTTCGTAATCTCGGGTTCGTAGAAATTTGCTACGACAAGTGAATCTTGGCGTAGCACCCATATATTTAAAAAAGTTGTAAGAATTGACTGGTAAAACTTGTTATTTCCTATACAGAAAAACATAATCTAAATAATCATGTAAGTTTCCATGATGGCAAGTCGAGTGCAATATAGTAAAACTCAATGAGAAATGCCAACAATATTTTTTTCCCCTTGATTTATCAGCGATCGCGTAGCACTCACCTTACGCTACAATATAATAATATTTCAATAATATAAATATCAGAAATAAAAATACATATCTTGACCTTGATTTTCCATTATAAATCAAATCACACCTGTAACTACTTTCAGCGTAATAAAATCTTATATCGAGTAAAAAGTGCGTCGCTTTCAAATAGCACGGGTTAATGCGTCGAACAACTGACACTTTCGATGAAATTATTGAAATGAGGGTAAATAAAAATCGAATTATTTTTACATTTTTATCTTGTTTGGACATTGTAGTTACTTGATCAATCACTCATTATAATTTAGGTAAGTACACATTATGACTATTAAGTAAACATTTTATTTGGATACTACCACTAAAGTTGAAAGTGTTCACATAGAGTACGTAAGTGAACTAAGGCACAATCGAATGGCTTGGAATAAGGGTAAATGATACTCGTTCATCCCATATACTATAATCAAAACAATAGTGTGATGGTTAGTGTGCAATTAACACTTTTATGGCGGCGCCTAAACACTGTCGAGTACTTGCCCATATACTGTGAGCTTCTTCCAAGAGTTGACATTGTGTATGAATGACTCAACTCTAGTAATCTTTACCATTTATACCTGGTGTCTATTAGTATCGGCTTCTATTTTTAGGTGCTTAGGAACCAAAGCGGTGGTGCCCGAGTGGTAGGGCGCCCGCCTGTGGCTACAAAGGTTCCAGGTTCGAATCCTGCCTGTGCTATATGATTTTGTATACCAATCTGACTCATGTTAGTTTTCATCGACCGCCACTTGCTTCCGGTGAAGGAAAACATCGTGAGGAAACCTGCACTCTAGTTGATGATTATTAGCTAGTATGTGAAATGGACAATGGCAGCGCAGGACCGGTCGTTATGGAAATCCTTGGGGGAGGCCTTTGTCCAGCAGTGGACGTCTTTCGGCTGAGAGAGGGTGTGCGAGAGAAGGCAATGGCAAACCACTCCATTAAAATTGCCAAGAGAGTCGTTGTGTGTGTTTCATTCCATATAATGACCACGACCCTCAGTCATGAGGAAATGCGACTAAAGAGAAAGAGGAACTTAAAATAATAAATTAAATACATATACAGAGTGAATTAAAACCATTAGCATCCTTTCTACTTGTGAAAGAACTCATGAATATAAGCAACTTTTTGTCTGGAACTGACTCAATCCGACCGAAAAAATATCAGCTGTTGCATATTGTGGACGAGTAGGTATTGTATAGAACAGCAGATCCTATACAAAAAGTTGCTTATATTCTTGATTTATTCATGAATTTACCCTAGTATAAGGACAAATCGCAGAGATTGAGCTAGCCCCAAAATATGACTACCTGCTTCCGATGATGGAAAACATTGAGCAGAAATCTGGACACTAGAAGAGGTAAAATTACTATCCACAGCTACTGACGCTAGATGGCGGTAGCCGCATAGTCATTTCAGATGCCTTTGACATAAGTTAAAACAAATCTGAACCAGTTTTCTAATAGAAGAAAGACTGATTTTCTGTAGATGACAATTAATGTAAATTTCCTATGAGAACCACTTTAATAAAGGTTTCATATGTATCATATTCTATTTAGTATAGCATAATAATCTGTCTGACAACTATAATAACGGTTAACATATATTCTGAACGTCTGAAAAGGCGGGTTACACGAACATTATGACTAGTTTTTGCCGTCTGATCCGAACAATTAAGCGATTCCAGCTGCTTTCGGCGATGGACCTCATAAAATCTGCATAAGAAGCATGTCTGCGAGGACGATGTGGCAACACTTCTACAATGGTGCAAGATAATTCATCTTCGGAAGACAAAAAAGGTTTTTTTTTAAATAATTTTTTGGCACAACCCTTTCTTTCCTGGTGGCGATACCAGGGATATTTTTATGCACTTAAATCAAAAGAGGAGGAAGAGTCAAAAAGAGGATGGCCAAAAACCCATTAAAATAGAATAGTTTTTATTATGTACCCATTGATCACAACCAGATCGCTTATAAGAAGTTTCTGTCGACTCTCTCTCTCTCTTTAGTCGTATTTTCTCATGACTGAGGGTCGTGGTCATTATATGGAATGAAACACAAACAAACGACTCTCTTGGCAATTTTAATGGAGTGGTTTGCCATTGCCTTCTTCATTTCACACACTAGCTGATAATCATCAACCAGAGTGCAGGTTTCCTCACGATCTTTTCCTTCACCGGAAGCAAGTGGTGGTCGATGAAAACTAACATGAGTCAGATTGGTATACAAACTCATATAGCCCGGTCAGGATTCGAACCTGGGATTTTGCATCCACAGGCGGGCGCCCTACCACTCGGCTACCACCGCTTTACTCGGCCACCACCGCACACTGGTTCCCCGTCCATACTAAGGTGCGTCAAAAATACTTAAAACATATTCTACGGGTTTTAAAGACAAAACTCGAATGTATTTTGTTTAGAATACATTAATTATTCATTTTAAGATAATGAATGCATAAAATAAATTGAAACGCAATATAAATTATCATTGTTTAAGTTCTTTTTCTTAATGACAAGTTGTAACAAATCTACGTAGGTAAATAAAAATATTGTAACAACATAAAATTTTATTTAAAACAAAATTAAACAATGTAATACATCTTACTAACAAACATATGTATGCATTTTGCATATTTATTTTGTTATCACACTAATAACACGTATATATAACAAAAAGGAAGTGATTGTATGTTTGTGACTTTGTTTTAGGCGGGAATCTTCGGAACTACTGAACCGATTTCAAAAATTCTTTCACCAGTAGAAAGCTACATTATACCTAAATAACATAGGCTACAATTTAAGTATGTACCTCCCGAGCGAAGCCGGAGTGAGGCGCTAGCAAGTAATTTTTTTATATCACAATTATTACGTTATACTTACATTAAACTACAGCACAACGTGATATCAAATTTTTATCTATTCCTGTCATTTCAGAAGTTATCGTAGGATTTTCAAAAAAATTCTGCCCGTGTTTCCATCATTAGAAGTGCTACTTCCTCCTTATTTAGGTTTATCAACTATAAGGCCCAACTTTACTTTAAATTGAGTCCGAACTATCCTTTTTTTTATTAGCGACCGAGTCTTTATTAGCTTGTCCCCTTACCTGCTACATTTTTATATCGAGCCGGTAAGAGAAATGTATAAAAATCTCGAAAAATAGAATCCAAGAACTAAACATTAAGCTATTTTGATTTTGACTTTCTAGAAATTTGGTTTATAGGTTATGATTTTTTTTCTAAATTAACTTTATCCTATGACATAAAAGTAAAACACGTCCATTAAGTATGCCTAAGTTCAAAATATCCTTATTTTCAACTGGTAAGTTGGCCTTTACCTCTTCCTGAACACGCTTCACACGGTCCATATACAGGCCAGCCCCTGATTGTTATACTTATCCCAAATATCAAATATAATTATGTGCCTGAATACGCACTGGCAATTTGGACTTAAATAGTAACAAAAAAAATATTAAAAATGGTAAATATGCATATATTTCGTAATCTCGGGTTCGTAGAAATTTGCTACGACAAGTGAATCTTGGCGTAGCACCCATATATTTAAAAAAGTTGTAAGAATTGACTGGTAAAACTTGTTATTTCCTATACAGAAAAACATAATCTAAATAATCATGTAAGTTTCCATGATGGCAAGTCGAGTGCAATATAGTAAAACTCAATGAGAAATGCCAACAATATTTTTTTCCCCTTGATTTATCAGCGATCGCGTAGCACTCACCTTACGCTACAATATAATAATATTTCAATAATATAAATATCAGAAATAAAAATACATATCTTGACCTTGATTTTCCATTATAAATCAAATCACACCTGTAACTACTTTCAGCGTAATAAAATCTTATATCGAGTAAAAAGTGCGTCGCTTTCAAATAGCACGGGTTAATGCGTCGAACAACTGACACTTTCGATGAAATTATTGAAATGAGGGTAAATAAAAATCGAATTATTTTTACATTTTTATCTTGTTTGGACATTGTAGTTACTTGATCAATCACTCAATGTGGGTATTTTTATAATTGTTTTTTTTATTTTTGACGTATGGGGGAAACCACCGTGCACCGCTTCGACTCTAGGTTTTCGATAATTTACGTAGGCTCACCCGTGGCATACATATATTGATAATGAAATAAATTTGCTTCCGTCTTACATTTTTTAGTTTGAGTTTTAGATGGGCTTTTAAAGTGCAGGTAAGTAAAGGATCGTGTCAACTCTACAAAAAGTCGGAATACCAACGGTCTATCTCTGTTCAGTTTCGTAAATAAAATTGTTTTTGACTAGAATATTATCTGACTGAGACCACTGTGGATGCTCACGTCGCTGACTCGTACACTCATTGCTTTAGCAGATCATTGTTTCAAGTCTACACAATAGGACGCAAGTTCATACCCGACGCGTTTGAGATGGTCCAAACTTATTATTATATAAGTGGGATATGGTACAAGCTTAACCACAGATTACTAAATAGTTACTTCGTAAGCTTAACTTTATAGGCACCTTTTGTCTAAAATCAGGAATTATCAAGAAACTATCAGCTCTATATCTTAATAAAATAACATTTTCATTCGATAACAAATCGAAACTTTATACTTAACTAGCTTTGCCCGCGTGAATTTCCCACGGGAACAGTACTTTTTCCTGGGATGAAAGGTACCCATGTCCTTCTCAGTACTTCTGAATATGTCTATGCCAAATTTAAGGAAGATTGGTTCAGAAGATAAAGCGTGAAGAGGTAACTAACAAACAAAGAAATAAACAAACTCACTTTCGCATTTGTAATATTAGTCCTAACTAATATTACAAATGCGAAAGTGATCCTATTATTATAAATCCTAATTTGAAAAAAGGAAGTTAGTTAACTTTTCGAATTTGGTTAAAAGTATTAATCGGTGCTTAAATAAAAGCTTGTTAAACTCAGATTCCCACCTTATTCTACAACTGTGACTAAGTAGAAGACTAGTACTATAAGTAAACAACCTAAAAATGTCAGTTTATGCGCTAGATCCCACAGGATTTGCGTTTGTTTTCCTGAACACATACAACTCTCTTCAAAACCAGAGTAAATAGGCTGCTTCTGGGAAAGCTTGCTACACTGGAGACCTCATTTCTGTCCTCGGGCAAGATTGTGGTCAAAAGCAAACCCATCTTCTATAAAAAGAGGTTAAAATAAAAAATTGTGCTAAAATTTTTATTTTTTTCTATTAATGATATCTACAAGAAATACAAGGCGACCTATTTCAATGCATCACTTATAAATTTAAGTTACAAAGTTTATGTCCATAATGTTTGGTGCAATAAAGAATTTTGACTTACTAACTTTTATTTAGTAAAGATTCTTTATTGCACCAAACATATAGAAAGAGAGGGAGATGGTCTGATGATTTAAAGGGATTCGATAAGAACTGGAAGGAAAAGACGAAGGACAGAGATGAGTTGAGAGAATTAGGGGAAGCTTTTGCCCAGCAATGGGACATAAATAGCTAGAGATAAAAAAAACTTTTACTTATGTAAATGTAGATGAATAAAACAACATTAACATGGACCACACCAATGGAGAATCGCAAACTATTCCCAGTGATGCGCTATTTGGCGACAGTAAGTAATTTACAACTACATTGTCGAGAGTAATGCTCGGTTTATTACGCGTTAGCTTTTAATTAGGAATTGTGATGTCTTGTAAGTATGGTCCGCTGTCAGTGGTATTGTATGAGGTACTTCAAAGTATATTACAGTTAGACAAAGGATGATTTTTTATCCACCAGCTAGATTTTCGCATAAGGTTTGGATGAAAAAATTGGAGTAAAAGATTGGAGCTCAGTGTCAATTCAACTGAACAGTTTTCAAAAAATTTTTTTGCAAAAAGTGTCAATTTTTTACTCTCCCATATTAAGTCCGATTAGATGATTCGCCAATTTGTATGGGCTCTTCCATATTATATAGGAATAGTCATGTCGTTTACTTATGGTCAGCTGACAGATCAAATTCTTTATTTTCCAACTTGGATGTAATACATCGCTTATTGATATTGATGGAGGTGCTAAATAATCAAAATAGATAGTATCATTATTATAAATTATGATCACCTATTCTTTATTTTTCATAAATTAAAATATGTGAAAATCTCATAAAATTGAATAAGGTAGTAAAATTTTTAATTACATAGTTCTCCGACTTGACAATGTTTGTAAATGTGTGCCTACTTTTACTATAATAAACTAAAGATAAATTTCAAACGGCCTATCATAACAAAATGTTGGCGTACGATATAAAATAATTTTATAACGAGTGCTGCAACTTCTCAACACTAAGAATCGGGAGGTGGCACGGACAGGAGCCGTGAAATATGGGACCACCGGCCTTACTACTCCTGCGCATAGTAAGAGATGGTGAGGTGTGACAATTGGGTGTTTTGGTGTGACAATGAAAATATGGGACCACTAGACTTACGGCTCTACGCGTAGTCAGAGATGCTGAGGTGTGACGATAGAATGTTTTGGTATGACAACAAAAATATGGATACTGGTGGTGACCAGCCTTATAGCTCCTGCACATAATAAGAGATGTTAAGGTGTGTTAATTGGATTTTGGAGTGAAAAAAGGAATATTCCTTATATATTACTTACTACGCGCAGTAGCCGTAAGCCCAGTAGTCCCATATGGGACTACTGGGCTTACGGCTACTGCGCGTAGTAAGATATACTCCTACCCCTATTTGTTATTCCAGGTTATACTACCCGTTTACAAAATACATCGAAATCCGTCCATTCGATTTTGCGTGATTGAGTAACAAACATCCATTCATTCGCACACACTCTAAATTTTCGCATTTTTTTTTCGTGAGATTCTATGGGAACATATTTTACTGAAACAAAAAGTTGTTAGCATAATTGAGTGCGCTGCTAAGTCGACAAACAGTAAATGTATGATACTTTTAACCGATTTAGTGTACATAGTGAGAGATTTTTACTAGGTACTTTGAGTTTACGTTGTTGTGTGACATATAACGTAAACGAATTCGCATGCGAATAAAATTCCCTCTAGGCACACAGAGTGTCTGTTATTACATACGAGCATCGAAAAACAAGTTAGTACATATCGATGCATACGAGTAATGTAAATGAGAGTAAAATTTTTACTAGGATCAAAAGTCAAAATTTTAGATAACAAAAAAACGAGATACTCAAATCGTCTTAAAGACTTTTCTCACTTTTTAGACAGTTGAAAAAAATTGAATTATTTATTTCATCAGCTTTATAAACTTCAAATTTCTCTTAACTTTTTTTTTGTCCTCGCCACGTAACCGAGTAGCGTTTCGTTGTGCTGTCTGTCTGTCCACTACCGTGCGTATGTTTAGCTGTACATGTGTTCAATCTGTTCAATGCTCGTCTTTTGTTTTGCGACCTTCACCTTTCTCTGGCCGCGTTCCGTTTCGTTTTAACCCAGTTTCATACGGATTCGGGTTGGAATGGATCATGTCTTTGGGAATGTAGAACTGTATACGGAATGCAATTGGGAAATTATATCACTTATTAGGTATGGGAAAAACATAACTGTCTTTGCAAACAGGTTCAAGATCCTTTTTAAAATACCGGCACATTGTTTAATTAATTTTTTAAAAGCCAATTATTTCGAATACTGTGATTCGATATGTAAGGAAGTGAATTGGTAGCTACTAAGGAATAACTCTAGTCACAGAATAAATTTAAGTACTACGCTCTAGTTTAGGCTTATTACGTAAGTATCTATAAGTAGAATATTTAAAATCTTTGATTATGATGCCAAATAAATACTTAAAAACCAGACTTTAGTCCTCAAATTATTATTTTGGGATTTTGACATGTTTTTAACTAAAAATCAATATAATCTTTTATTCAAAATTATAGAGGATCGGCAACACTTGCGTGGTATTGCTAGGTCCATATGCTGGGGTGACCGCTTTCTATCAAGTTGGCCGTATTAGTGTATGCATATCAATCAATATCTTCAAAACTTATAATAAAACTGTAACTGTAATGTCTGTACAGTACATAAGAGATATATATAGTTTGGCTTCTATTGACCATATAAATACCATATTTATATGGTCAATAGAAGCCAAACGATTTTTTCAGAAATTTTCTCTGTCTGTCTGTATGTTTGTACGCGCATCGCGCAAAAATCTACTGGACGAAATTTAATGCGGTTCACAGTTATACAGGGTGTTTTTTAAATCATTGGCATCCTTTCTACTGGTGAAAGTACTCATGAACATGAGCAACTTTTTGTATGGGACCGACTCAATCCGATGGAAAAAAAAATCTGCTGTTCCATACTATTTTCCAATACCTACTCACCCGAAATGTATGGAACAGCTGATTTTTTTTTCCATCGGATTGAGTCGGTCCCATACAAAAAGTTGCTCATGTTCATGAGTACTTTCACCAGTAGAAAGGATGCCAATGATTTAAAAAACACCCTGTATTGAAAAATTAAAATGGAAAATGTTTTATTTACTGCAATATTTTGTATGTATTGAAGGTCTAAAGACGTGATTCTAGGTATGTATGAAGGACTAACTTAAAATCTGGTGTATTTGTATCTCGATACGTCACATAGAACCTGAGATATTATCAATAGTAAATAACGCGCGGACGAAGTTCGCGGTCACAGGCTAGTTTAGTTTAAAAAATCCAAGTTTCTATCAAATGATATTTCTTATCTATACATATAATAAAACAGTAAAAATATTTTGTCTGTACATTTAGTATTTTTGACTGAAATGGATAGAGGGACACCTAAAAAGAATAATAGAAAGCAAAAATATTTTTTTTGGAATTTCTTGTCTGTCTGTCTGTCTGTATGTATGTACGCGTTTCAAGCAAAAAGTACTGGACGGATTTGAATGAAACTTTTTTTGTTGTATAGCTATTAAGCCTGGGCAACATATAGGCTATAATTGATTTTGAAAACTGGAACACCTGATGAAGAACCATAACAGAACAGCTAAACTAGAAGAAATATGGAAATAGTACCTTAACAAAAGTTTATCAATATGACGAGCATTTTCTGTTGACGTATACAAATCGAAGATCAGGATGATCTGATGAAGAACTCCAAGAGACCAGCTACACTATTACATATATGGAAATGATGCCTTAGCAAAAGTTGTTCAACCTGATGAGCATTTTCTACTGACGTATAAATATTGAAGATCTGGAATATCTGTTCCCGTTCAACAACATATATTTCCGCGGAACAAAACAAGAAAGTGACGATTTATAAGTGCTATTTTTAAGCCAATATAAATAAAAAAATAATTGACTTTGATTGATTGACACGGGATAACGGCTGAAATTTTGAGTTTAGGTTACTACGAAGCGAAACTCACGCGGGCGAAGCCGTGGGCAACAGCTAGTAACTAAATATTCATCATCATCTAGTCTTCCGTGACCTACTGCTGGGTATAGGCATCCTTCTGTCTACGCCAATCTTCTCTGTCCTGGGCCAACTGGACAAATGGAGTAGGATAAACAAACAAAAAATACAACCAAATATTCTCTCTCAACCTAAAGACGTCCACTGCTGGACAAAGGCCTCCCCCAAGGTTTTGCCGTAGTCGCCACGCTTGGCAGGCGGGTTGGCGATCGCAGTGTGATGGCATAGTACGCGGTAAGATGCTGCTGCCCATCCTGCTATGTTTTAAATCCTTTAGTCGCCTCTTACGACACCCACGGGTAGAGATGGGTTGGTGCTATTCTAGGGTCACACCACAGGCCACGCCACACCACAGGCCACAACTAAATATTAATTATTATTTATTAAGATCACTTTCTTGCCCTTTCTTACACAACAACAAGTACAGAAACTCGTATTCCACGTCGGTCTTACGTTACAATTTGCACTAAATTTATCATACAATAACGTTTGTATCTGAAAATTATTATTCAAATCGAGCTACATTAATCAATGCGTCGATAAAAGAAAATGCGAGCGGCGATCCTCCTGTGCATATTAGTGATGGGATGTTCACAATATCGATAAAAGTCGATAATAAAAAAATATTATAAATTAAGAGACGATATATAAATAACGAGAAATTAATAGATTAAGATATCGATACAATTCAGAAATAGGAATGTCTTGAAAATTTGTGAATTGATCAGAAACATCAACTCCAGCAAGTGGAATCAACAACTATCTAGAACATTATACATTATCTTCACTCAATAATTTCAGTTTCATGGTCAGTTGACACGGAACATGCTGAACGTAAAAACTTGAAAATTTCAGAGAATTTATAACATTTGACAAATTGGACTTGAAAAAGTGACTTTCTCAGTATAAACGTTTGATTTATAGCATGGGAGTACGAGAAAGGAATTTTGAAAGTACCGCCCCTAAAAAGGTGAAAACGAAATTCACAGAAAAAAGCCTAAAAGGCTAACTAGCTTTATTTATCGATAAACGAAACAGGCACATCCCTAAATTCCAGACAAGTCGACAGAAGTTGCGTGAACGTCTTACATGTGTGCGTGCAGCGGAGATAATGAAGTATCTGCACTAATATATTATAAAGTTCATTATAAACAATTATTTATTGTTAGCGCATGTTTATTAATAAGCCAGCCGATAGCCGGCTACTGTGCTTGTGTTTGTGAGTTAGGGCTGTAATCCCAGATTATTTTTAAGAGAGACTTAAGTACTTATTTTCTTGTGATTTATTTGTGGTTAAAAAATTGACAATTTAAATCTACAAATAAAGTGTTTATTATTTTTAAAATTTTAGACAATAGACATGTAGAGATGTAAATATAAAAAATTATACAAATTTGACAGTCCGAATATTCTTACCAAATAGAGAAAATTAAACAGGTTGTATGAATGTTTAGATATTTGATGCTAAATGAAAATCAACAGGTAATGTATTCACATAGTACAGTTACTGCAAATTCAGACGAGTTAGAAGCCTAGGTACTAAAACTTGAGACTTATTACTATGTGTTGTGTTGTTTAATTTTTTTACCACACTTAAAATAACATATGTACATGCATAAAATCACGTCTTTATCCCTTACGGGATAGACAGAGCCAATAGTCGTGAGACCCGAAGGTCAGGCTTAGCTGAATAGTGCGGGCTCTCTGATGGAATATAGATTCAGGTATAGTGACAGGTTGCTGTTGCCAATGAGTGGAAGAATCCCTAGTTTAAAGCCCTTTCCCTTGATTGACTTTTACAATCTGCGCGGGAAGAGAAAGCAGCTGGCACATTCTATGTTTTTTAGTCGAAGTTTTTATAGAAGTCCAATAACATATAAGTAAGTGAACAAAACTAAACGGGCCACACAAAGCACAAAGCTATCGTGGGTGCGATGGACACAAACACAAAAACGAGCAGAACACACCCCGAACCGCACAGGCATATCTGAGAAAACAAGCCCGCGCTGGGAATCAAACCCAGGGCCTTCAGAAAGCGGACGGATAGTGCCTTGTGACCACCACACTACAGAAGTCGTCAAAACATTGTTATTGAACTCGAGAATTTTCCTTGTTACCTTCTGATTTTATTCCAAAATTCCATCCTTATAAACAACGAAAATTTTTTTTTTCTAAAACAAAAAAATACTAAAAATGTGCCAGGTTTCCCAACCCTACTGAACCCTTTAACTGTCAATGCGTCGAATATGAAAGTAAGCGCAAAGCCGTCGGGTTAGATTGTGCGAGCGCCCAGATTGCGCAGTTACGTTCAAATAAAACTGGCAACACTGGCTGGAAATAAAATTTTGCATATTTTTTTTTTAAATTCTGAACATTATAGTTTATTTTCTCTTCTGACACTCATAAAGTTCATGTTTATGTTAGATATAGGATACTAACATAAAAAGTGGTTAATTTTGAGGCAATTATTCAACTAAAGTAAGTTTTTCTCTACCAAGACGTAAACCAAGATAATATCATTAAAGTGCCATAATTAATAGAAACTTATCGTATCTTTCAGCAGTTTTCTGCCTCATTTTTTGTAGGACATAGGCCTCTTCTGTGAATATCCGGTCAAAGCTAGCTTGCTTCATGAATGTAGCAATATCATCACTCACAAAAGATTGTTCAAATACATATTCACAGATTTTTTCTGTTCCTTATATTATTTTTATCTAATCTAGGCCTTCTGTCTAAAATCGTATAGACATAGTTATAAGTTATATATAGCAAAAACTATAATATGAATCCGTCAATGTAGGGCTGCGCCATCCATTTACCCGGGAGTGTGTTCCAAAGCGTTCGATAAAACGCGACCAAAAAAACATCGTTACCCCTAGGCCCGGCAAAAAAGAAAAAAATGTTCGTTCGTAATTTAAACGTCGTACCAGTTGTCGATAACCGATGCATAGCATCAGTTTATTTATAAAGACTCATATAAGACTGTCCTTTGCATAATCTTTCGTATAATTGCTTATAATTGTTATATTATTATATTGATATTGATAATTAAAAATAAGTGGTTGTACACAACTGCTTAATATATTTTGATCAATTACTGCTACTTTGATCAATCATAATGTGTAATTACTATGTAAGTGAGTCTTAACATCTATACCTAATAGTTAAGATGTAGTACAAAATTTGCATTTACCGTTAAGGACAAAAATTGCATGGGGTCATGTGTCACAAAAGGAAATTATTACAAGATCAGCGAAAATAACTTAAAAAAACCAAGGCATTTGAAGTAGGTACCTTAACTTACAATTCATACATACAAGATAGATAAACATTCAAGACCAAAGGACCAAAGGATTTATGATTAATTTTTCACTTGATTGGTTAGTTTGTAGAATATAAATTAAAAATTATGATCATGCTTCCATGCTGGTCTGGGAGCGAAGAAAAAACATAGAATGTGCCAGCTGCTTCTCTTCCCGCGCAGATTGTAAAAGTCAATCGAGGGAAAGGGCTTTAAACTGGGGATTCCTCCACTCATAGGCGATGGGCTAGCAACTTGTCACTATACCTGAATCTCCATTCCATCAGAGAGCCCACTATTTAGCTAAGCGTGGCCTTCGAGTCTCACGACTCTTGGCTCTGTCTGCCCCGTAAGGGATAAAGACGTGATTCTATGTATGTATGTATCCCCATCAGAAAGCTACATTATACTTGAGTGACATAGGCTACAATTTGTGTATGTAACTCCAGAGCGAAACCGGGACTGGGCGCTAGTCTTTTAAATAGCCAAGGACACTTTTTTCTTTATAAAATGTAACAAACAAGCATAGAAAATTAGAAATTTCTATAGAAATAAGTAGAACCTTTGTACTTAGTTTTCCTATGTTTTATGTTTCCTTTGTATGTGTTTGTTGTGTACAAAAATTAATAAATAAATAAATAAATAAATAAGCATATTTTAATATTGTTAACACAATATTAAAATTGTTATTGTTGTTTGTTATTGTTGTCAAAATTTGACAACCATTATCTGGGTCCGTACCCGTTATATGTTAGTACATCTATCATCCTAACTAATATTATAAATGCAAAAGTGAATTTGTTTGTTGGTTTGTTTGTTTGTTACCTCTTCACGCTTTATCTACTGAACCAATCTTCCGCATGAAATTTCGCATACACATAGCTGGAAGTACGGAGAAGGTCATAGGGTACCTTTCATCGCGGGAAAAAGCACTGTTCTCGTGGGAAATTCACGCGGGCGAAGCCGCGGGCGAAAGCTAGTAGTACATAATATCTCGATGACCTCTTATGTTCGTAATTCTCCATATGTTATACAATGTTACTAACTTAGAATCTACTGACGTATATTATAAATCTATGGTTAGTGGCTGCTTATTTATGGTACGCTATACCTAATATTGTTTTAAACGCCACTTGCCATAATTTCCTGGCAGAAGCTGAAACAAGTCATAAACAATTTTAACGGGCTCATTAAAAATACCATAAGTACATCTAATCCATAAATTCTCTTTAATACATTGTGGCGTAGTAAATCACTTTTTATGCGTAATATTATAATGAACTTGTGACTTTTTCTTACGTGCTCGTAAAAATGTACTTTTTTCAAAGGCTTTGTTTCAATTTATAATTTATATGAATCTCAATCGATAATTATCCAATCGAAATATAATGAACTATAAGTAGCACGGTCCAGTCCACTTCGTTTCCGTAGGAATTTGGGTAATCCTCTTTTAGTGTTCCCCTATACTGCTACACTCCCTAAGGAATCTAAATGTCAAATTTCAGCTTCCTACGCACAGTTGTTTTGGCTGTGCGTTATCGGTCACTCACTTCAGTCAGTAACGGAAGAATATTATAAATATTGATATAGTGTCAGAACTGATTTAAGCAAAATTTAAGCATAGATTAGAAATAAAGAAAGAAAAATTCTTTTTTCGACAAATTTTGCTCTAAATTAACATATTTACTAAATTAACACTAAATTTAACTTAATTCATCGAAATGGCGACCAGCTCAGCATGGTGCCAAGGCAAAAGCCAAAGCGCTGATTTTCAGAGTACCAAAGGAGGTACCAAAAGAGGAGGCAAGGTGGCTAAAATATAAAACAAATTGTACCTTGTTACCAAAAACAAAACAAAAAAAAACATAAGTGAAGATTTAAAAGCAGTATGACACATGTTGCACAAAAAGAAGAAGAATTGATACAAATATTGAAGGATAAAAATGTTAATTCTAGAAAAAGATATATGAGTAATGATAGGTCTCACGTAGACTTAATAAATTTAAGATCATATTGCCAATAGTAGCATGAATCATTCTGCCAGAAATAATGCACTTTCCATTGCAATATCTCAATCAAAACAGAAATATAATTCAACTGAAAACCGATTCTCAAAATTTTCCTCACAAAAATAAGTCCGCTAATCTGCCACTTATCATATCAGCATTCGCATAGACTGACCCAATAAAACTGAATAATACGGAGCATAAGTGGACAAAATAGTCCCGGGCACCTATCCCGTATTATTTGCAGGATCTCTAAACATAGCACAATGGCTAGTCATCATTCAATTGTACCAGTGGAAATGGCCCGTTTATCTACAATGGGCCGATCATTTTATCATTTCATTGCATTTCTTTAAGTTTCATACATTATGTATGGGGAGCGGAACGGGTTGGGGCCGTTTCGGGTGTTTTAATTATTTTTCATTGTTGAGGTTACGCAGACTATGTGCCATGGTTTTTGACGGTGATTTTCCTATCGTGTGTTAGATTTGAGTACACGAAATCGTAAAAGACTATAGATGTATAGGTACTTATTAGAGTTTCTTAGCCACCCGATGACCTCTGACACGGTTTAACATAAATCGCTAGATGGTGTGACAATCGAAAAACATCAGTCCCAGATAGATCAACAATTTATTGCACCATTTACAGAAAAGACCATACAAAGTAGTAAAAGAAAATACATAAATGAGCGCAAAGACGGGCTTATCGCAAATGCAAATTCTTCCAGCCTACCTTTGGGTGAAAGGAGAAAAAAAGAAGAAGTAAGAGGAGAGAGAGAGTAAGAGGAGGAAGGAGAGGAGTAAAAAAAATGTGGGGTGCAGTAACAATTATTATAAATTTTTCTATATTTTTTTATACTACATTGTAAAAAAAAAGATTTGCGGCCCACCTGATGGAAAGCGGTCACTACAGCTTATGGAAGCCTGCAAAAGCAATCATACCTTGTTTTTTAAGTTTTTATTTTTACTTTTAAAACCTATCCAACCGATCCAGACCTAATCCTGAATAGATTTGCTAGACAAGGACAGAGGATATTATCTAGGCTTCATCCGATAAAGGTAAGCCACATGCAAGCTCTAGTGGATGCTAATGTACAACACATTATTGTTTTATCTAATGGCATATCTATTGTTCAATGATACACGTACTGAAGACCGAACAGGTGTGATGTCTGTATGTGTGTTTTTGTTAATGTACTAACACTGGGTTTTAAGTTATCTGTGCTACTAACAAATAATGATCCCTGTTGGTCGAAATAAAAGATTAATTATTATTATTATATCACGAAACGGGTCCAGACCTAATCCTGGCTAGATTTGCTAGACAAGGACGGAAGATATTAGTCTGTCGGCTGCATCGGCTGAAGGTCGGCCGGCGAGGAACATATGCGACCTCTAGTGGTTGCTAACGTACGACACTTATATAAATTGTTATGCATTCTATTAAACCTGCAATCATTGTATACAAATTATGTGGATCTCAAAAACGGGCGGAAAATGATTACAGTTAAATAACTTGTAAGTAACTATAATGATTTTCCGCCCCGGTATTTTTTGTATCCGTTCGGATTTTCTCTTGGAAATTTCATCAATTGAAACTTTTCAACTAGAAAAACTTATGTTTTGCTGACTTATAGGTACGATTTATGTACAACAGGTACCTACATAATATCCTTAATTTCTAAGAACCAAAATATTTTAGAATTTCTGTCGGAATTTATTATTTATTTTATTTTATACTCAGTTAAAAGGGATTTGTGCTGGTTGGTCCGATATTAATGTATGTGCCATCATTTCATTCGCAATAAAAAATATAATCACACCTATAACGGGAACTAATTTGGCACAACGAATTTATTATGGGTGGCTATCGCGTTTAGCCGATAAAATAAAAAGGTACTCATCAATCATTAGCATTACACATAAAACACATCTCATGCGATACACAGGAGTACAAAACATTTTTAATTGAGCATTTTTATCGCGCCTATCATTTCGGCTTTCCAAATAAGCTCATTTATAACTCGGGGGCTGAACAAAAACAAAAATTTGAATAAGGAGGGTATTATTTATCGCCGCCCCAATGAAGGCCGTTAATGTGATTTTTTAATAAAAAAAAATATATACGCGAGCCCGCCAAACGAGGATCATGTATCATCGCGTTTTCGGACAGTCATTGTCCATGAACTTTTTTTTATTTACACAGAAACAAAGTATAGATCAAATTAATTACGTCATAAATTTTTTGGCGCCCTCTCTGCTAAATAGTTCGAACTAATTCTTTGTTTGTTTGATTTTTCGCTCTCGACACTCCCACTATGAATTTCCGGATTCTGTTTTTTCCGGTAACATTTAATCCCACCAAAAACATTCTGTAAAAAACTAGCCAAGTCTCGATGGAGTTGTTTGTTTGTCTCTAAAAAGTAATGAAATCTAGACAAAGTCGTTCCAAGTCTAAGGTTCCTTACTGCGATTTCTTTATTATTATATTTAATGTTGTGTGACTTGGCCGTTGAAGGGTACACAAGGGTACAAAACCAGGTGCTCCATGACACCATTACACTAATCTGTCGCCAGAACCGCTACCCATTGACGATGGAAAATTGCCACTTGGAAAACGTTGATTCAATAACCAGTCAATTGTAGGCTTGATAAAGCCACTAATGTATAAATAATGTTCAACGGCCAAGTCACACAACATTAAATATAATAATAAAGAAATCGCAGTAAGGAACCTTAGACTTGGAACGACTTTGTCTAGATTTCATTACTTTTTAGAGACAAACAAACAACTCCATCGAGACTTGGCTAGTTTTTTACAGAATGTTTTTGGTGGGATTTCACTTCTTTTTGTAGAAACGTGGACATATTGATTTATTTTATTAAATTTTCTTATTTGACACAGTTTTTTTTCTTTTAAGGAGTAGTTTTATTATTATTACAAATCTTTCTTTTCTTTTTTTCCGGTTCTGATTCTTGTACAGTAAGCAACAGTTTTTCGTATTGCCCATTCGCGTTCATTATTTAATCTTTTAGACGGTTTAGACCGTTTAATTTCTGTAAGATCGGCGCGGTATTTACGCCTAAGCCGGTTGTATTCGGTGATCGCTGAAGCTTAAGCTTTTATACTCTTGAAGTCAACATTTTTGAGATGAACCCATCGAGATATTTTACGTAGTAGTTGTATTTCGATGGATGAACCATACCATACCCATGAAGATTGGTTACTAGAATTTTAGACCATAGAGCTAGCAAAAAAATGTTTAATTGTTTTTTTTTCTTAAGTCTATGTTCTAGAAATTTATTCCACAGAATATTCCATGGAAGTAGTTAGTACTTTATTGTACAAAGTACTTATTACTTCCATGGAATATTGTAAAGAATAACTGAAAATTAGCTCGATTCCAAGGAAAAAATAAGACTTCATCGAAGTTTTATTTTTCCCATGCAATAATACAGCCAGTGTTCTAAAAACCAGAGACCAAATAAATTTAAAAAAAATGGTTATTGTCTGTCATTATTGGCCTATCACGAGCAGGGTTTCCAACTTGTGGCTTACCCCAAACCAAAGTAAATAATATTTCGTTTGTTAATTTGATATGTAGGAATTTTTTTATTTGACACTTGATCAGTGTTATCAAATTGAGGGTTTTAGCCCTAAATTAATGGTCAAAATATACTTGATGAGTATTTTATTCATTCCTCAGCACTTTGACAATTTAAATGTAACAATATCATTTAAACCACCATAATCATTACCAATTTTCGACATAATTGGGGCCTCATGCAAGTTGATAACCTTATTTTCGTCATCAAGCATTAGGAGGCATAATATTTTCAATTTTTCATACTGAACTTAGGGTAATTTTTAAAGAAGCGGGCAACTCTTAAAAGCAGAATGAAAACAGACAACAACGAAAAATTTGTCTTTTAACATCGAAATACAACTTAGTACATAATATCTCGATGTCTTTTAAGTACAATCGAAATACAACTTGGTACAATATCCCGATGAATATGTACGGTTATAACGTATTATAGAGGTAACGAGTATGGCAAATACTTGGCATTTTCTGGCCAGAGATCATCTCCAAGCGTGAGCTCTGTGGGAAATGTGCAACGCTATAGATCGGCCACACGCTTCGAAGAGACCCATATACTAGGCAAGCTCTCGAGTGGATACCACAGGACAAGAGAAAAGTTGGTCGACCCAAGCAAACCTGGCGGCGGCGTACCGTTGCAGCGGAAAGGCAGTCGTTCTCTCCTGGTCGGAAGCAAAGTGCATTGCCCAGGACAGAATCCGATGGAGAAGCCCTAAAACTAATACTTAGATGAAGCACTAAAAATAAAAATGTAATTATTATGGTAGTAATAAACCTAATAAAAATGTAATACATTTTATCTCGATGGTAATTACTCTTTTATTATGATTAAGCAGAAGGGGAGACATTCGCTCAAAAGTGGGACGCTATAGGCTAGATTAAATAAGAAGATGTGTCCCTCTACGCTGGACTTTTGCAATGACAGTCGATTTTTTTATGTAGCAATAGAAGGGGGCGTTGCCATAGAGATATGGTTATCTCTAATACAGCTGAGACCAGCTGAGGGTTCTTCATGAGATACTTCAGACCTTCGATTTTTGACATCAAATGAAGCGGCCCACCAAGTTGAATATTTTTGTAAAGGCCCGTATGTCGATTTCTAATAGTTTGATTGGGCTCTTGTGTTTTCTAATTAGGGTCACCAGGTACTCCAGATCTTCGATTATCCTAGTTTTTATAGTTTTCCCTTTATGTGACCATTAAAACCTAACACTGTACCAAATTTCAGCTCTCTGAGTTTATGGGAAGTACTAGTTCTATTTTGATGATCATGAGTGAGTGAGTGTCGAAAATGCGAAACTTTGCTTTCGCTTAACTTCGGAACTAAATGACCTACAGACTTGTAATTTTGGATTTTAAGTATGTGATTATAGCTTACTGGATGACGAAAATTTCTTCGTTCTGGTCTTATCCAGAGGTTCTCAAATAAGGGCCTGAAAATGCGGCGAAATGGTTCCTGTAAAGGATGGTACGGCAGTGTTTGCTTCGCGCTCGACTTGGCGGGGGCACTGCCGTGCCCCCTGATTTTTCTTGTGTTATTGTGGAAAAGCGTACCTACTATTTAGAAATAAAACATAAATTTAATGAACAAATTAAATAAATAGTTAGTTACAAATAAGTATAGATGTTATCGAAAGGAAAAGAGAACAATATGGAAAATTCACTTGGTCTCCTATGAATTCTACTCAATAACTTACTCAGCACCAGGAATATCACGGAGCAATATAGTCAAAGATCAACAAAAAATAATTATGAATGCTTAGATTTCCTGTCAGCACTTACGCCCCTTCCTTTTACAAAATTCGACATACCTGAGCGTAACTACAAAGAGGGGGGACTAAACCCTTTCCTAATTCAAAAAAATTAAAAAAAAACTCCCTTAAACCCGCGTTGTCACGTTCCATATTCGCGTTAATTACATGTCATTGTTTTTTTAAAAAGCACGCCGATGACGCGCGCAATTAAGGCAGTGTACAGACAACGGAAGACGAGACATAAAGCCGTGCACACAATGCGTCCTCTGCTCGGCGAAATTCGCCGCAGGGCTAGTGAAATTAACAAGGTGATTTACACTTGACACTAGGCACCTGTTTTTCTATGTGCGCTGGCTTGTTTTAAACTCTTTGAAAGGAGTCTTATACGATTTGTTGCGTCATTAGAGGACGTGTAATGATTTGTAAAGATTACGCGCGATGTTTTGCTGTGTCTGCCGTAAAATATTAAAATATTTTTGCCACAGATGCTCGTCAATAGATGCATCACTTGAAAAGAATAAGCAGATACTACATACATATTTTAATATGTTTATTTCGCAATATACAATACAATATTTTAATGTTTTTGTAATATTTTAATATGTTTATTAATATAGTCAAAAGTCTGAGTAAAGTTTCTTGATTATTAAAGAGTTTCTTGATTAACGGAACGGATATTGTATTTAGAAAAAATATTATGTTATACATATATTTTATATACATGTACCTAATTAAAACTACAATTTTCACTTACAAGAAGTATCAAGTTTGCTATGATTGTCATTATCCAGTCGTCGTTACTCTACTTTTGAGACAACACGTGACATAAAAGCAAGATGGCGTCTAGATCTTTTCAAAATTAGAATAAACACGGAACAATATGAAGTAAGTGTTGCCCGAAGCTATCTGACAAGAGGTACACATACGCTTTGCAGTTCTAAACAATATACAAATTGGCAGAGCATCGTCTCAACAACTAACAATGGAAAAGGAACGTCAAGTTGACCTATACATAGACCCTTATACTTATCCCAATTACAGATTATAAATAGATTTTTGGTCCTTACAAATACCCGCCGTTACCCTTTCGGACCATTTCGTAGCCAGATTTCGTAGCTGGCTACGAAATGGGAAATAAAAATCCCGTTTTAAAGCTGAATGAGGTAAATATTATAAAATGGCATGTACTTATTAGCACGTGACTAATATACATCCATTTTGCGGAATATGGAGCCTTGGTAATAATCCTAAAAAAAGTGAATAGCTGATGTCATCAGCAGATATAGCAAATTTACTCTGGAGCTGATTTCATAATATGTATCAATGTATGTCCTAATTATTCTGGTATGGTTTATCTCATTAGCACTAAATTTGGTGATAAATTATACAATAGCATGAGTTTTTCAGCATTTCCCCCACCAGCCCCAAGACTATTTAAGGACTGTCAGGCTGCTAAGAATCACGGTGGATTTTTTTTGCACATGGCAACATAATGCGACATTACGACTTTCCTAACACTCATATTATACACTGGCTTTTACCCTCGACTTCACCCACGTAAATTATTTTCTACCTAAATGGGTGAATGAGTACCTAATAAATGGCGGAATATCCATTTTTTTTTCTTAGTAATTTTTAGTCTTCTCACCACACGCTATTCCTAAGAAACTTTCTGCAAAATTTCAACGGTCAGCGGTATCGCCTCTGCCTGTATTCATATCCCAATCAGTCAGTCAAGTGTCCAATTTTATATAATGTAGATTTTAGATTGTATTGGACAATACTAAAGCGAAAAACATCAAACAAAGCCGTCCAAGATTCAAAGTATTTTATCGTGGCGACAATCAAACCGTACGTTTGCCGCAAGTTTAATTATGCAAACATCACGCCGTCGCCAGATTTCTCATTAGAGCCAAGATAATGACGGTACACACTGTCGCAAAATTAGATAGCAAGCACGCACCCAAACAGATATACGCGCCACATTAACATAAACCGAATTTGCATGTAAATTACATTTTACAGCATCTTAATTAAAACATTTTGGCATTATAAATGATCAGGCGGGGAGAGCGCCCCTGACCTTACGCGCGCCGAGGGAGCGTGGTTTGATAGTTTCTAATTTTGAATTGCGAATATTCGAAATTTTGAATTTGACAGTTGATTTAAAATTATAGTGATCACATCACACACACAAATACTAGAGTTTTTAAAGTATTTGTTTGCATTGAGTGATTGTTAAAAACATAGAGCAACACGGACTCCTTACGGAGGGAGAAGCCATAGCGACATGTTTCGATTCAAATCTTTCTGGCATTTTTTGCGGGGGGAGGGAAATTCACGCAAGCGCTGTTCGGTACACACATACATAATGAAAATCTGTAATTACGACAAATTACGACACCACATATGAAAAATAAAACAATACATTGACAAATCTGTCACCACCCGTCAGATTTTTGTGTACGAATATAGGACAGAACACACATTAACATATTTTTGACTTTGTTTTCAATAGTGAATGGCAAAAATGTAATTCTGCATTATCGATGAATTTTAAATTATCGAATTTCTCGGGCCTTCAACTATATAATCAATAGCTTTAATAAAATCTGTGGAGTGGTTTAGCCGTGAGTATAACAGTATTACTTCGCATTTATAATATTTATTGCTAAGGAGGTATGGAAATATGGATACGTTCTTATGAATGACATACCCGGGGCTCTAGCAGTGATTTGCATTTTTATATACTAGTGGTTCTATCTGTGGGTCGGACGAAGAATGTGTACTTCGCAAAACGTACACTCGAACAAAAGGTGGATTTCGCAATTGGTGCACTTCGCAGAGTGTGCACTTCGCAGAATTAGCATAATCCTAACTATATATTATAAATACGAAAGTTTAAAGATTGTTTGTTTGTTCCTTTTGACACTTTGTCTACTGAAACAATTTTCTTGAATTTTCGAATACACATAGCTGGAAATACGGAGTAGGAGTTAGGGTACCTTTCATCCCGGGAAAGAGCACTGTTCCCGTAGGAAAGCACTGTCCACTGTTTCGCCGCGGGCGAAAGCTAGTAATAAATAAAATCAGAGTTGCAAAGTTATCACGTTTATTAGTCAAGTACCACAAAGACAAGAAAGGAATACTTATAAAATTTAAATTATCTAAATATATCTTAACTATTTCTAGTAATTTTCTCTGACACATCACTGTCTTGTTCATTCGAGCTGACTTACACCATTCGTGAAAATCAGATGCCTTATAATGAGCTAAACAAACGGGACTTGTCTTTTTGGCATCCCAGGTTTGCTAGTTGTTGCACAAGTTTTTCCATACACACATCTCTAAGTAGGTATTTTTAGGAAAGCTGTAAAAAAATAAGAAAATACACGTTACAACATACAACAATTTAAAACTATACCTATCGCAGTTTATCGATACAGGACTACGACACACAATGTAAGCAAAGTAACATCACTAAATCTAGATGTTGGACGGAATTATCACTCGACAAATCCGTGTTTCTATAGGCGACCGGACTGATGTTGGTAAACAAATCCAACAATGACATTATAATAAAATGTATGAATTTTTGTTTAATTTATAATCATAAGATAAGAATTTACTTACTAGAGAAATGTAACACCATTTTTCTGTAAAATAGATGTCCCAGACCTCTTTTTGCAGCACAAAATTGAACAATTCGGAATTTTTTGTATTGCGGCCTATGTGTCATTCACACTGACTGATGGATTCTGTCTAGCGAAAAGTCCGAATGCAAACAGTTTTTATAAACGCTCAAGTCCACCTGGACCTAAGCTTTGCCAGAGGGGAAAGACATCTATGGCGCCTCCCTTCCGGGCCTCGCGCGGAAGTCCTTGTTGCTCGAAGGTTAAAAATCATAATCGGATTTATTACAAACTAGCTTTTGCCCACGGCTTCGCCTGCGTGAATTTCCCTTGGGAACAGTGCTTTTCCCGGGATGAAAGGTACCCTATGTCCTTCTCCGTACTTCTAACTATGTGTATGCAAAATTTCAGTAAGTTTGGTTCAGTAGATGAAGCGTGAAGAGGTAACAAATAAATTATACTACGACGTTGCTTCCTCGATATTTATATTCAATTCACTAAGCAGCTCGCTCTGCTATGTACTAGGCATGACACAATTTTAAGAGATCTAGGATAAAATAAAATAAAAGAAAATTTGTCCAGACATCCGATTTTCACCCCACCGTAGGCTAGATACGTCACTGTCCGCCGCGTCTCTTCATTCGCTTTTTGTGTGCGGGCATGGCAACACACACACTACAACAATATTTTTATTTTCTTTATATTCCAAGTATCTGGAATATCTTAAAATTAATTTATAACTTCAGTGTCAGTGGAAAATAACGTACTTTAAGTTCATTACACTCGTAAACAACGAAAAATGTAAGTATTTTTTCATTACCTGAATATCTGGTTTGAATATTAACTATACTTTGAAAAAGTTATAATGCCTAACAAAATGTTAGTTAACTACATATTTATGTTGCATTGGCTACTATTACTCGTACGTAACCGTGATTTTACATCACACCTGTGTAAACCTGCGGGTACTTTGATAACATTTAATCATAAACTCAACAAACAACGGTCGTTAGACCAATTGATTTTTTCCGCTGACCCAACTATGCACCTACCTTCCTTTTATCTTGGAATTGTCTGCGCATACATAATACAATATCGCGAATAGTATCTCGCGTTCCGAGTTGCGATTTTACATGAATCGTAACCTAAATATGCGTCGCATGTTTATGTTTTACATTTGTAAAAACATTTTTTCGTGGCAAAATCACGAATCTACATATGTATGGAAAGTATGGATAATTTTCTTCTTATTTCTTGATTGTTCTTACCGTCGTTAAAAGTTAAACGCAAGGCCCAATTGGGTTATTTGTTGATGAAAGATTAATCATTATTGAACTACGATTTTACAAGTATGTTCAGAATTTAGATTCGCAATAAGTCTGGGTCTAATTCTATACTGAAGACCCTGGAATAATTGTGTAAACAAGAATTTAGCCAAGCATAAGCTGTCATCATTGCAACATTTAAAATTAAACTTTTATCCGTTACGTCAATTGCTTAATTGTTTATTGTGATAAAAACGTACGTACCTAATTTGTACGCATTCGACTTTTTTCGATTTTAACGTTACTTCGTTAGTCACTGGATGGGTCTGTCTCAGCTGTATTCACAGTCTTAAAAACCCATCAAACTCCATTGGGCCCACTTGGTGCCCTAATCCTCCTTACCCATCCATGGGAAGGACAGTGTCCCAATATTGGGGACATTAAAATAGCTATGATGATGGCGGTTGGTCTACGGGTAGTCAACGAGGAGTCTACAGGCGATCTACGGGTACTCTACGGGTGGACTACGGGTGATCTACGGGTGGACTACGAGTGATCTACGGGTGGACTACGAGTGATCTACGTGTGGACTGTGCTATGCACATATAGAACTACAATGCGATTGTAGTCGCGTGTGCACTACCCAATAGATCTACAATGCGATTGTAGACAGGGATATATATTTACCCTTAGAATTACAATGCGATTGTAATCAGGGTTTTACACTATAGTCAAGCACATACAGAATTACAATGCGATTGTAATCACGTGTGCTCATTACGACCTAATAGATCTACAATGCGATTGTAGACGGGGTTAGAATTACAATGCGATTGTAATCAGAGCGACTATAGTCAAGCACATATAGTCCAATAGAAGAACAACAACAACGCAGAAGATATGCAGCTGCCCAGTCTCCTTACGAAAAATGGGCCCAATCAAGAGGCCTAACTACAAAATCTTCGCGCTAAGTATTACCCAATATAACTACAATATAATCGTAGTCTAGTTTATATTCTACACCTATATAACAGCACATATAGAACTACAATGCGATTGTAGTCACGTGTGCACATTATTATGAAATTTTAATTAGTCTAATTTTTGCCATTTCGACTCGAGATGATGATGATGATTATTACCTTATGTAACTACAACGCGATTGTAGTCGCGTGTGCACTACCCAATAGATCTACAATGCGATTGTAGACAGGGATATATATTTACCCATAGAATTACAATGCGATTGTAATCAGGGTTTTACACTATAGTCAAGCACATACAGAATTACAATGCGATTGTAATCACGTGTATTCATTACGACCTAATAGATTTACAATGCGATTGTAGACGGGGTATAATACACATTATTACCCATTAGAACTACGACGCGATCGTAGCCTGGTTTATAAAGTATTTTTACTTACTTACTTATTTTATACACACTTATATTAGCATATACAGAACTACAATGCGATTGTGGCCAAATCTACACATTATCAGCCAGATATATGCAATAGAACTCCGAAGCTATCGTAGACGAACTATTATCCGAAGTATAACTATGCAAATAGTAATATTATCAGACGATAACCATGTAACAAAAGTGTGTATCTTACTATACATTTCGAACACCCTTTAAGTACCTCATACTTATCAAAACTTTACTAGACTGATACAGTCAAGTATTATTTTTTCTGGCTGCGTAAGTTCTTAGACTATAATGATGTGATAACCATGCACTGTCAGTATTAACTCAGCTCTGTTCATTTCAGCTAAACACGGACTTCGAGTCTCACAACTCTTGGTAGTGACAGATCATCTGTATGTATCTGTTGTTATAAATGTTTGAACATCAGGACTGATGAAAATCGCTGACCAATGCTGGTCATCATAACAGGTATGTACTCATACCAAATATCTAAACATTGGGGCGCATAGAGCCCAAGAGAAAGCTGGGAAACGGAGTTCGGTATACTGAGGAAAGGAAATCCACTCATCAATCGAGATGATTATTCGCCAAATGTACATAATTTAGATAATTTACCTATACACGTATATTACAATATACACGTCTGGTACATTTATTCAATACTTTTTAATAAATCGACTGATCAATCGATCAATCAGTTATTTCCTTTATATTTCATATATAAAACAGGTACTTTATGTCACTATTGACAGTATTTTAAATAAACTGTTCAGGCGATCAATTTTTTCTCCTAAAAGTTTGTATCATGAAATATTTTCATTGTCAGTCCGGGTGAATCCGGAATCACCCAATATCGGGTCAATATCCGATACCGGTCATTTTATTTTTTTATAATTAGCAACTCGCTTCACTGACAGTTGCCCATGTATCTTTATACATAAAGAACACATACATAAAGTTTTATACATAAAGATTATAATACATAAAAATTCAGCTTCTTGACTGATTTTTTGCAGATTGCATCCAATTTCAATAAGTAATGATACCTAATACAAACTGTGTACTTACTTATTATTACATACTATATTTCAATACTAACATATGATCAAGCTTATCAATCCAATTAACCGGCTGTTACGTTCACTGTAGTTGTACAACAGCAACGCTCTAAAGCACCTTATAAATGGAATATAAGTGCCTTAAGCCAGTAAGAGTAGTGCTTTCTTTTTGGGCAAATTAAAGTAAGATAACAAAGCACTTGTTCCTTAAGAACTAGACATTAGCCCTTAGCTCTAGCTTGAGCAAGCAAGTACTGAACAATATTAGATACTCAGTATGTTGTTTTTAGTTTCTATTTATGGGGATTTATTCAAATAGCCAATATGGCAATGGGTTTTTTTCTGATCGTAAATGTGTTGAATACTCTACGTAAACTCGAATCTTTGGTACTAATACCCCCATAATTCTATTAATAATTCAATTTCCTCCGCAAATTTAATTCAACAACTGGATACATAATTATAGATACCTGTCTTAGATGCGAATTTTCTGATCAGAAAAAAAAAAAAAAAAAAAAAAAAAAAAAGATGTAAAGTAGTATAATATGGACCTTTATTTTTTCTACAGCTACTGTATTTATTACAAATTACTCCTAGCCAAGGTCATCTGCAACGACTTGCGTGAGTAAGTTACCATTTGGTATAAGGAAGTAATCTATTATCGAGAATCTAATCACAGTTAAAGACTCTCTTGTCATTACACGTCCTTTGCCTATACGTTACAGAACTTTTAGATTCTTCTTTTGGAAAACTAAGCATCATAACTATTTTCTTTATAATATGTATTTGTTACTGGAAACATAATAAGCTTGTACACAAAGTACACTTGAATTTCGTTTGTTGAATTCAGTCTTTCGTCAATAGTTCTAACTAAAGGCTCGTGCATACGAGTACGTACTCATAACAAAAGTTATAGTGAAATCATCGTACTGTGGTAGGTACCCAATACTACCTATAGTTTATACTCTATGACTGTGGCTGATTCACCTATATATTCGGCTAAGCTAAGTACAGTCTATAAAAACAGTGTAGTTTATATAAACAGTATATTTCAGCAGAAATGTACCGACCTCAAATTTGCATATTCATGTTTTTTCTCTTGCAAACTAATATATATTTGTCAGGTGAATATATTCCTCGAGTACTTATGGAAAGAATCCTAAATTAGTATAGTGTCCTTTCAACTCGACACATTAACCATCTAGTTGTATATGTTCATAATCAATACAATAAAGCTTTCTAACATAAGTAGTAAAAACTCTAGTCGCTATTCGTAAAATTAACTTTGAGCAAGCATCTCTGCCTGCGTTGAGTTTGCTATTGCAGACTAAAAAATGTTCATCCATCACATCTCTCTTAGTAAATATTTACGTTTTAAAGTTAACATATCTTATTCCCAAATAAGCCTGTTAAAATATCCTGTCTCACAGGAAATAACTATAGTGTACTCATAAAACTTTTAATCTGTTTCTTGTTAACTTCTTTTTCTCCCGAAATATCAAGGCTAGCAACCAAAGTCTGTATCCTACAGAACTTAAACATTGTATTTGAGAAGCTTTAATATTTTTTCACCATTTTGCATTACAAAATGAAAAAACCGTAATGGCTTGGCATCACATAGCTTATTCGAAGAATTTTTTTCTCCAATTTCGTATTATTATTTTTTTGTTTATATCTAATATCTTTATGGAAGATAATCGTAGATACAACTACATTTGTATATATTCATGTAATTAACCATCCTTTATCAAAGTATCTAAGGATCCACTTTTAATAGCTCACATTAAAAAATAATAATAATTAGTATTATTATAATTAAATAAAAATAAAAATCTTGCAAATTTCGCAATGGTTCTAAACATCTGCTTAGTGAATTGAATATAAATATCGAGGAAGCAACGTCGTAGTATAATTGATGGTTAAACAAACTTACCTTAATGAAGTTTGACCATAATTATACAAGACGTTGCTTCCGAAGATATTTATAACCCGCCCGTCCCAATCAATAAGTATAATACATTTTACCATATCCCAAGCGCCACATTCCGAAATTTGATTCTAAAGGAATGAAGAGACGCGGCGGACAGTGACGTATCTAGCCTACGGTGGGGTGAAAATCGGATGTCTGGACAAATTTTCTTTTATTTTATTTTATCCTAGATCTCTTAAAATTGTGTCATGCCTAGTACATAGCAGAGCGAGCTGCTTAGTGAATTGAATATAAATATCTTCGGAAGCAACGTCTTGTATAATTATGGTCAAACTTCATTAAGGTAAGTTTGTTTAACCATCAATAAACCAACAAACAAACAAACTCACTTTCGCATTTATAATATTAGTTAGGATTAGGATAAAGGATAACCCAATACTTTTGATTAGGTGAACATTTTCAGGCCATAACGCAACATCGTATGTATAAAATCTCTGCAGACTTCCAAAATTTTCTTCCAAGACATCACAAAAGCGTAGACGAAGAAAAGAAATTGACATTTTTTTCCAACTTTATGCACAAAAGAGAGCAACAGACCTCTTACAAACGCTGTAATAATGTACTAAGAAATTACAAAAGCCCATTTAATTTTGAACACTCAAGTGCTTAATTAGAATTTTTATTGCCGTTTCCTGGCAACCCCATCGATAATTCCCCAGTAATAGCATTTACATGCAATTTGAAGAAAAGAAAACCTTGAAGAGGGGTAACTTCACCCCCGCCCTCCCCTCTGAGGAAATTAACAGAAACCTCTTTAAATAAGTTAGCAATTAGGGGTAACATAAAATCTACATAATTGTGTAAGTTGTGTACTGTTTATGTTTTGACAATGAATTTATGTACTGCAGACAGCGCTTAGGAATATAAAAAAAGTCTCCCCGACATTAGTAGGGAAATGCTTTGCTTTTACCCTGATTATTTTCTAGAAGGAAACTTTAACCTATCTAGTTTTCTGAAGAAACATATGTTTTTGTTTCATATGGAAGGACTAGCTGGCGCCCGCGGCTTCGCTCGCGTTAATCCTTTCTTAGCGGATGCCTTAACTCCATTTATTCTTACCAGTCCTATAATGTAAACAATCTTCACAGTACTTTTTTTGGATTTTGTTGAAAATAAATCAAATATTAGTTCAAACCTAAACATTCTAAAGTAAAACATTTATTAACCACGAAAGTAATTTCCTAAAAAGTCTATTTTAATTTATATTGTTGTAAAATCATAAAAAGACATGGTAAGATTGCTTACATGATAGGACTGGTAAGAATAAATGGAGGTTACGTCATTGTTTGTAATAAAAGTGTTGATGCTTATAAAATCTATGCACTGTCGCATGGTAGCTGCGCCGTGTATAGCTGGCTTTAGTATATCCATTGCGTTTGCCTCCTGGCAACATTGCGCAGACGGCTTCCGCCCGTCGACATTCAGTCGTCCTTTGAACGCGCGCGCACGAAGCCGTGTCGCGTGATATATTGCGGTGCTATAGCCACCATCTTGTGTTGTTGCATTTTGAAGCCGCGCGGCGTGGCGTTAATTTTGTTTGTAATAACTGATTTGTGTTTGTGGTTATATTTCCCTTTTGTAAAATAACTATTGAACGTTTGTGTTTGTGAAAAAACCTGTTATTGTGACTTTTTCTTGTGAGACGCGAAACGTGGCTGCCTGGGGACGCCGAATCCCGTCGCCGAGTGGAACTGCTGGAAGAAACCTACGTATTTATTCTGGGGAAGAGATCTCGGGGTAGGTTGGGTGTTTAGGGACCGCATCCCCTTCCGAAGACACTCGAAGTTGGATCCGAAGATTAAGAAGATTCAGTTTGGTAAGTGGTTTGCAATTGTAGTTATTAAGTTAGGTTATTATATAGGGCCCTGTAGCTCCCTTTATAAGCTATAGTGGTAGCAGGCTGCGTATAGGTTAGGTTTTAGGCTCTAGTCGGACAGACGTAGTGCCGTGTCAGGTTCTTACCGTTATTTCGATTTACCGCCATTTTAAGATCCGGTCTGTTTTTAAGACCCGGTCTTTTCCGGTACAGAATCTTCCCGCCACTTCGTTTGTCCCGGATTCTCTGCGCACATTTTCTGGTAGCAGAGCGTAGTTTATCTACCCTCTATTTGTTCGTTTGTAAAAAATAATTAATTGTTTGTAAAAATTATTAGATTTTTCTTAGTTTGTTTGTATAAGAATATTTGTAACCTTTTTTGTATTTGTTTGCGGTTTGTACCGTGCGTTCCGGGTTTGTGCCATTCTCATACCTACCGCGGTTTTTCGTGTTGTTGCTTGATTTTGTTCTTTATTTACCTTTTTTATCTTTTCTTATTTGTTTGTTTGTTTGTGACTTGACGCGATGGCGAAGGTCTCCAATGCTAGGGCGACACTCGCCAACGAATTGAGATGGTTTGTGACGGCCGGAGGACTCCTGTCCCGGAAGGACAGGGAGGGCGCCATACTGCTAAGAGCGGATCACCTCCACTCACGATTGATTAGCGCGGAAGCGGCCATGGTGGTGCTTACCGAAGCCGAACTTGCCCCGGAGGTCTACGCAGGTCACATGGCGGACATGGACCAGATCCTGAGTCTGCACGATGATATCGCGGAGGCGGCGACCGCAATAAGGGCGAGACAGGCTGGCGGACCAGCCCCTCGCACACCTGTTAGACAGGAAGGACCAGCGGTTACTGGTCGGCTCCCCACCCTTCAGCTGTCCCACTTTGGGGGTAGGATGGAGGAGTGGGTAGCATATAAAAATATGTTTGAGTCCCTGGTCGTAGCACGACAGGATTTGTCGAAGGCCCAGAAGATGGCCTACCTCCTCTCCACTCTTGAGGATGAAGCGCGGTCGCTCATCCAGCACCTCCGGGTGGAGGACGACCAGTACGATACGGCTTGGGAGTTATTGAACTCCCGCTACCAAAACTTACGTTTGTTAGCGGATGCGCACGCCGCACAGTTGATGGCCCTGCCCAAGGTGGCCAACAGGGCACAGTTGCGCCTGCAGTTGCTCACGCCCGTTACAGTGGCCTGTAACGCGCTCCGCACACTGGGGCTGCCGGTGGACCAATGGTCTTTTTTGTTGGTGCACATTGTATTGGGCAAATTGCCCAATGACATCCGCTCGCGGTTTGAGCGCGAGAATGCGGAACGGGACAGCACCACCCTACCAACATTCACTGACTTGGTGAAGTTTTTGGAGTTTGAGGCACGGGCCGCTGAGAATACCATGACGGACTCAGCGCCATCCAGAGCGCCTGAACGCAGGCCCTTGGAACCCTCATGGCGAGGGAAGCCCCAACAGGGAAGGCAACCGCCACCGCGTGGAGCTGGTGTGCGGGTGCAACCACGGCAGCAGTCGCGGGGGACGCGGACTGCCTGCAATGTGGCCGGATGGGCCACAGCCTGCTGCAATGCAGGGACTGGCAGAGACTGCCAGTACAAGATCGGCGCCGCATGGCAAGGCGGCATGAACTTTGCTTCTACTGTTTGGGCAGTCACTATGCACGTGACTGTCCCAGGGCCATACCATGCAGTGCATGCCGTGGGCTGCACCACGTGATGCTCTGCATGAACCGGAACGGGGATGACCCCCGGTTGTTGAGGCAGGGGTCCCCTATGGGCGGGGGCGCTCCTGCGCGAAGCCCTCCACCATCGGACGGAGGACGCGGCTTCGCTCGTCGCACCCCCCCTCGGGAGGGGGGTCGCGTACCTGCGCGGGTCTTGGCGGACCGGGACCACGCGCCCCAAGGTCATGGCCAGTATGTGGCTGGCCAGGCCCCGGATAGGCGCCCCATGGGCGGGGGCCCTAGATCGGACGTGAGAGTGGGGACACCCCCCTCCACGCGGGTTACCAATACCCAACACATGCAGCCGCAGTTTTCTCCGCCGCTGCACGAGTACCCACGGCTGGAGTACTACCCGCCGTACCATATGTATGGCCGGGCCGCGGGTTATGCCCCCCCTCAGATGGGGATGTGCACTCGCCCGCCATATTATCCGGGTCAGTGGCGCGCCCCTGGTTTGGAGAGAGTGGGGAGCCCGTAACTAGCTTGCTCCCTTGCTGGGACAGAGCCGCGGACGGTTCTGCTCCCTACCGCGGTGGTCCGCGTATGGGGTCGTGGGGGAAGCCATTAATTTGAGAGCTCTGTTGGACTCAGGGGCTCAAAGCAGTTTGGTTACCACTCGAGTGGCACACCAGTTAGGTTTAGTCGTGGAAGACTCGCCTGTGCCACTTCTTGGAGTTGGTGGCATACAGGTGAAGTGTCTGACGGGCCAGACACTTGTCACCTTTTCTTCGCTGAAGTCCTCCACAATGAGGATCACGACTTCGGCTATTGTAATGGATACCATTGCGGGTTGGCAGCCCTCGACAGACATACCGCCGGGTGTGTTGTCTTTGGTTTCGGGTCTGGATTTGGTCGACCCCTTTGTTTTTCATCCCGGCCCAGTGGACTTGCTCCTGGGCTCGGACGTATTGGGTTGGATTTTTTTGGGTACCCAGAAAGCTCTGGGTTCGTCTTCACTGATGGCAGTGTCTACTATCTTTGGTTTCGCCCTGATGGGCCCTGTGTTTGATAATAGCACCGTGGAGGAGCCACCGGTCGTCGCATCTGCGTCCTTGGCCAAGACCATGCAAAGGTTTTGGGAGGTGGAGGAGCCACCTATGAGTTCCAGGATGGATCCGGAACACGCTGAGTGCGAAGCCCTTTTTCGATCGACCACGGAGAGGTTGCCCTCCGGTCGGTTTGTAACTAGATTACCATTTGTTGCTACACGTCCTAGCCTAGGGCAAAGTAGGGCGCTTGCGGAGAAACGACTGCTGTCCATGGAGCGACGCATGCAGCGTGACCACGTACTTCGCGATAAATATATTGAATTTATGCGCGAGTACGAGGATTTGGGTCACATGTCTCCGGCTCGAGTTGATTGGAGCTCAACTGAGCATTATTTTTTGCCCCACCACGCGGTGGTGAAGGCCTCAACAGGCAAATTGAGGACCGTCTTCGATGGGTCCGCACCCACTTCGAACGGGGTTTCGTTGAATCTGTGTTTGCATTCGGGTCCCAAATTGCATAGGGACATAATTGACATCATCTTGAACTTTAGAAGACATCAAGTGGTTTTTGGTGCGGACATCCGGATGATGTTCCGCCAGACAGTCATACATCCTGAGGACAGGCGATTCCAGTTGATACTCTGGCGTGAGCGCCCTGAGGATCCTGTGACGGTGTATGAACTCAATACGAACACGTATGGTCTGAAATCTAGTCCCTATATCGCCATCAGATCATTGCTTGAATTGGCAGAGCGGGAACGGATCCGCTTTCCCCGTGGGGCTTCCGTGCTGTCACGTGACTTGTATGTTGATGACGTGTGCACCGGAGCCCAAAGTATTGAGGAGGCCCTCCTACTGCGGGACGAATTGATTGAAATATTGAAAACGGGTGGCTATGAGCTACGTAAGTGGTTGTCCAATGAGCCTAAAGTTCTAGAAGGGATCCCGGAGGATCACCAACAGAACCCTCACCTGTTTGAGGATGTGGATGATCCCAACAGGATAGCGGTGCTGGGCATGCAGTACCAGCCGCTAACCGATATTTTCACATTCCAAGTGGACTTGGAAATACCAAAAGTCTGGACTAAGAGAACGGTGTTGTCCGTAATAGCTCGTATGTTTGATCCAAGCGGTTGGATCAGTCCAGTGATATTCTCTGCGAAGTGTCTTCTTCAGAGACTTTGGACTTTGGGCGTCTCGTGGGACGAGCCGCTGTTTGGCTCTCCATTGGATGATTGGCTCGAGTTGTTTTCATCGATTAAGGAAGTCAATCGGATTGCCTTGCCTCGTCAAATATTGCCCCCCGGGAAATATCGAGCCAGCCTGCATGGCTTTTGTGACGCGTCGGAGCGAGGCTACGCCGCGTCAGTCTATATGCGGACAGTTGACGCCGATGGCCGGGTCAATGTCTCGCTGTTGTTAGGGAAGAGCAAGGTCGCCCCCATCAGGACTAGGCTGACTATTCCCAAGCTTGAGTTGAGTGGAGCTCACCTTCTCTCTAAATTGTTGCATCACGTTGCCAGTGAGCTGGCGGCCACGGTCGAGATACGGGACATCTTCGCCTGGTCGGATAGCCAGGTCGCGCTTGCATGGTTGCGCGCGGCCCCACATACCTTGGAGGTTTTTGTGGGAAATCGGGTTTCCCAAATTCAAAATATTGGAATTGATATAACATGGAGACATGTGCCGGGAGAGCTTAACCCAGCGGACTGTGCTTCCCGAGGTTGTACGGCACCAGAATTGGTGTCACACCCGCTCTGGTGGGGTCCAGAGTGGCTGATGGGATCAGAAACATCTTGGCCTGTCTGTCAGACAGATGTTACTTCTTTGAGTTTGACTGGGCTTCGTGTACATGCTGTAGTCGCTGAGACGTCGTCGGAGCCGGATTGGCTACTTGCTCGGTATAGCAGTTTGGATAAGCTTCTGGGTGTTACCAGTTGGATTAAGCGTTTCATACATAATTGTAGAAACCCACAGGCAAAGCGGTTGGAGCCGATTGCAGGTGCAGAAGAGCGCCGGAGCGCATTGTTGCATTGGGTCCGTGTCGTGCAGACCGGACGGTTTGAGTCAGAGCTTTCATATTTTGCGCGACGCACGCGCTAAGTTGAAGGGCGCGGTCGCTCGTTTGAACCCGTACATCGACTCGGATGGGCTTCTTCGGGTTGGAGGCAGGCTCCGGAAGGCGCATCTTCCATATGAGACTCGCCATCCTCTGTTGTTGCCCAAGGGCGGACCCTTGGTGCAGCTTTTGGTGTCTGATCGACACATTCGTAACGCCCATGCTGGGTGCAATGCTTTGCTGGCTATTTTGCAACGCGAATTTTGGATTTTGTCTGCCCGAAGAGCAATCCGTAGTGTTCTGTTTCGATGTATTGCATGTTATAGGTTGAAGGCATCCACGATGCAACCACAGATGGGTGATTTGCCCGCTGATCGAATCCGACCTTCGAGACCGTTTGACGGCGTTGGAACCGATTTTGCCGGTCCCTTTTCGATCAAGGCTTCTCCCTTTCGTAATGCCCGTATTGTGAAGGGCTATTTGTGTGTATTTGTTTGTTTGGCCACCAAGGCTGTCCATTTGGAGGTGGTGTCGGCTCTGACTACGGAGGCCTTCGTCGCCGCGTTGGATCGCTTTGTTTCGCGTCGAGGTCTACCTTCCTTATTAGGTCTGATAATGGCACAAACTATAAGGGAACTGTAAATTATCTTAAGGATGTTTCTGTGTTTATTGATAAAAATTGTACTAGTTTAAGTCAAATTGCTGCCCAAAGGGGAATAACCTGGAAGTTTAGTCCCCCAAGTTGCCCCCATTGGGGAGGGATTTTTGAAGCGGCTGTGAAATCCGCAAAGACCCACCTCCGCCGCATTATCGGAGAAACGGCTCTAACTTTTGAAGAGCTGGCCACAGTGTTTTGTAAAGTTGAGGCGGTCCTCAACTCTCGTCCTCTCTATCCGCTATCTCCAGATCCAAATGACTTGGAAGCTCTCACCCCTGGTCATTTTTTGGTGGGAGGGCCTTTGAATGCCCTGCCTGAATACCCGTGGAAGGACGAACGCGTATATCGGTTGTCGCGTTTTCAAATGTTGCAGCAAATGAGCTAGGACTTTTGGCGTCGCTGGTCGCTTGAATATTTGCATTTGCTGCAGCAAAGAGTGAAGTGGACAGACAGGACTGAGCCTCCCAGGGAGGGGGATTTAGTATTGTTAAAAGAGGCAAATTTGCCCTCATTGCTTTGGCGACGAGCTCGCATATTACGTTTGATTCTTGGCGGAGATGGCACTCCGCGTGTGGCTGAGGTGTTGGTCGACGGTTCGATTTTAAGGAGAGCTGTGACCTCTCTCGCCCGCCTTCCCGTAGAGTAAGCTAGCGGTCTGCTTCTCAGACCGGGACGGGGGGATGTTTGTAATAAAAGTGTTGATGCTTATAAAATCTATGCACTGTCGCATGGTAGCTGCGCCGTGTATAGCTGGCTTTAGTATATCCATTGCGTTTGCCTCCTGGCAACATTGCGCAGACGGCTTCCGCCCGTCGACATTCAGTCGTCCTTTGAACGCGCGCGCACGAAGCCGTGTCGCGTGATATATTGCGGTGCTATAGCCACCATCTTGTGTTGTTGCATTTTGAAGCCGCGCGGCGTGGCGTTAATTTTGTTTGTAATAACTGATTTGTGTTTGTGGTTATATTTCCCTTTTGTAAAATAACTATTGAACGTTTGTGTTTGTGAAAAAACCTGTTATTGTGACTTTTTCTTGTGAGACGCGAAACGTGGCTGCCTGGGGACGCCGAATTCCGTCGCCGAGTGGAACTGCTGGAAGAAACCTACGTATTTATTCTGGGGAAGAGATCTCGGGGTAGGTTGGGTGTTTAGGGACCGCATCCCCTTCCGAAGACACTCGAAGTTGGATCCGAAGATTAAGAAGATTCAGTTTGGTAAGTGGTTTGCAATTGTAGTTATTAAGTTAGGTTATTATATAGGGCCCTGTAGCTCCCTTTATAAGCTATAGTGGTAGCAGGCTGCGTATAGGTTAGGTTTTAGGCTCTAGTCGGACAGACGTAGTGCCGTGTCAGGTTCTTACCGTTATTTCGATTTACCGCCATTTTAAGATCCGGTCTGTTTTTAAGACCCGGTCTTTTCCGGTACAGAATCTTCCCGCCACTTCGTTTGTCCCGGATTCTCTGCGCACAGTCATAACATCTACCTGCATGCCAAATTTCAGCCCGATCCGTCCAGTGGTTTGGGCTGTGCGTTGATAGATCACTATGTCAGTCAGTCAGTCACCTTTGAGTTATATATATATATAGATAACTGGTGGGACTGGGCGGGTCACGTCTGTCGCATGCCCCAGAGAGATGGACTCAAATTATAACCAACTGGGTTCCAACCGCTGGTAGGAGAAAAAGAGGAAGGCCAAAGACGAGATGGGCGGACGAGACGACTTAAGAGCGTTTGACAAAGACTAGAAGGAAAATACCAATATGTACGTGATAGAGATAGTGGAGGAAGTTAGGGGAGGCTTTTGCCCAGCAGTGGGCAAACGGCTAGGAAAAAAAAGGAAGGATGAATTCCTAAAAAACAATAATTTTATTTAGTAAATACTACTTAGATAGGTACTAGCTTCGCTCCTGAAGAAATTTCGGGATAAAAAGTCGTCTATGAGATTGTCCAAGTTCTACTCTACCCATGTTCTAAATTTCAGACGGTTCAGACGTGATTGAGGTACAAATATACTCACATACGTCCAAACTTTTACTTCTCTCTCTCTCTCTCTCTCTCTCAGCCGAAAGACGTCCACTGCTGGACAAAGGCCTCCCCAAGGATTTCCATAACGACCGGTCCTGCGCTGCCCGCATCCATGCGCATCCCGCGACCTTCACCAGGTCGTCGGTCCACCGAGTGGGAGGCCTGCCAACACTACGTTTTCCGGTTCGTGGTCGCCACTCGAGAACTTTTCTGCCCCAACGGCTATCTGTTCTACGAGCTATGAGCCCCGCCCACTGCCACTTAAGTTTCGCGATTCTGCGGGCTATGTCGGTTACTTTAGTTCTCCTACGGATCTCCTCATTTCTGATTCGATCACGCAGAGAAACTCCGAGCATAGCGCGCTCCATTGCCCTTTGGGTGACCTTGAGCCTTCTTATGAGGCCCATAGTAAGCGACCACGTCTCTGTTCCGTATGTCATTACTGGCAACACACACTGGTCAAAGACCTTAGTCTTGAGACACTGCGGTATTTTGGACGAGAAGATATCGCGAAGCTTCCCGAACGCTGCCCAGCCGAGTTGGATTCGACGGTTGACCTCTTTCTCAAAGTTGGACTTACCCAACTGAACTGTTTGTCCCAGGTATACATAATTGTCAACAACTTCGAGTGTAGAGTCTCCAACCTTCAGAGGAGTGGGTGCGACACGGATATTAAACATAATTTTCGTCTTGTCCATGTTCATTTTTAGACCCACTTGTTGAGAGGCTCTACAGAGGCCATCGAGCATTGTGCCTAGGTCTTCCAAGGTCTCAGCCATGACTACGATATCGTCAGCGAATCGAAGGTGAGTGAGGTACTCGCCGTTGATATTGATGCCGAGTCCGCTCCAGTCCAGAAGCTTGAAAACATCTTCCAGGGCGGCGGTGAACAGTTTCGGAGATATCACGTCTCCCTGTCTCACCCTCGCTGCAACTGGATAGGTTTGGAGCCTTGATCCTGGAGACGGACCGACATGGTGGCGTTTTCGTACAAACACTTCAGCGCTTCGATATATCGATAGTCAATTTGGCACCGTTGGAGAGACTGTAGCACAGCCCAGATCTCGATCGAATCGAAGGCTTTCTCGTAGTCCACAAACGCCAAGCATAATGGCTGATTATACTCCTCAGTCTTCTGTATAATCTGCCGCAGCGTATGTATGTGGTCTACGGTACTAAAGCCTTTTCGGAAACCGGCTTGTTCGGGAGGCTGGAAGTCGTCAAACCTGCGAGCGAGACGATTCGTAATGACTCTCGAAAACAGTTTGTAGACATGGCTCAGAAGTGAGATAGGCCTATAATTCTTCAATAGGGTTTTGTCACCTTTTTTGAAGAAAAGTACCACCACACTTCTGTGCCATGCCGTAGGCGTTTGTCCCTCGAGTATGACGGAATCAAATAGCTTCTGAAGAGCTCTTAATACCGGCGTTCCACCTGCTTTCAGAAGCTCAGCCGTGATTCCATCATCACCCGGTGCCTTATTGTTTTTTAACTGTTTGAGAGCCATTCTAATCTCATAAAGGCTGACGTCCGGGATATCTTCGGTGTAGTGTCGGGTCAATCTGGCTCTTGGATCTTTGGCCAGATTACTGACAGGTGTGCGTACGCTGGTGTATAATTGTCCGTAGAACTTCTCAACCTCTTCCAACAGCTCTGGCTTCGACGAAATGATTCTGCCATCCTCAGTCTTCAGCTTGGTCAGTTGGCTTTGACCAACAGACAGATCCCTTGCAAACACTTTTGAGCCCTTATTTCGCTTGATCGGCTCTTCAATACGGTCAGTATTGAATTGGCGTAAATCACGAGTTAAGGACTTGGAGATCTGTCTGTTTAGACGTCGATACTGAGCAGCATACTTTTACTTACATACTTTTATCCTAAAACTCTTAGCATATATAGTTGATAACTAAATAAGTATAATAAGTATTGTAGTGATATTAACTATTGTATATATTATTATGTATTATGTTTTTCTTCTTATATTATATGTGTTGTTTTTATCTGTTACTCTCTATTAGCAATTTTCTTTTCTTTTTAGTACACGCTAATGACTCTTTTTTCCCCTTTTTTCTTTCGCGGGTCTACTGGAATAAATTTTTATAGAAATAAGCAGTGCCTTTGTACTTAGTTTTACTATAATTTATGTTTCCTATCTATGTATTTGTTGTGTACAAAAATTAATAAATAAATAAGAAATGCCTAAGTAAAATAAAAATAAAACAATTCACATTTAAATAAACAAATGCTGTAAATGATGCTTATGAAACAACAAGCAGTATTTATCCAGCTAAAGGATACCTAAAACAAATATCAAATTACGAGAGAAATCGTAGTGAGCCTTATTTCTCATTAAATTGATTAATTAAAATAAAATCTAGAAACAGAATAAGGAGCGTGCAGAACAAAAATTCGTCTGCTTTGTCCAAAATTCCACTTCCCACTAATATTATTATAAAAGCGGAAAATTTTATATGTGTTTTGATCTTTGGACTAATATAAGTGGGCATAATTTTTTAAAGAATAATTTCTCTACGCATAATATTTTTAAGCATAAATTTATTTCTCTCACCACTGTTGGAGCTGGAGACTCTTGGTTGGTTGAATTTACCTGCACACCGACTTATACTGTCCACGCACTTATTAGTTACCTACTTCACTTAAAGCCAATAAAATAAATCTAGAAATTAAGAAAAATGTGTATTCTCGTCAGGCGTGAAAAAATAACAACCATCTATTTAAAATGTCACAAATCAAAAAGAAAAAAATAATTTACCACAGAGGATTTACATCTCCAACAACCACCATAACAACTCAACACCATCTGTTATTGATCTTTGTATCACATTTTGCAAAATAACTCTTAGAGGTCTTACAAATCGTATAGCAATTCGTCACTCCAGTAGTACTGGAAACGTCGAATAATGGAACTCCTAAATAAAAGTGCGTAATCCACAGGAAAAGTTACCTTATAGTCGTTGGCATTTACGATTCCTTATGTGCTTATTATAAGATAACTAGTATGATTGCTTTTTCTGAACGACTTAAGCGCCAATGACCATAAGGTACCTTTTCCCGTGGATTGACAGAAATTTCATGGGAATAGAATAATTTTGCTTGTACCTAGTCAGTTCTGCACTATTTTTATTTTAGAACTCAGTCGTCGCGACGTCTATAAGACATTCATTAGCAAGAACTCGAACACAATTCCACTAATTTATTCCAATAAAAAGGAAAAACAGAGCCCCGTCTACCCCTTATTTGACTTATACAGGAAGGGGTTATCCATTTTTTTCGAGTGTAAATTTAGGTATTATTCATGTAATTTATCAATATGATTGTAATAATTTTATGCTATGATTTTTCGATTTTCTTAGTCAGTTCAGTGTTTGTGGTCATCAATAGCATACGACAATTTTTTTTTCAGAAGTTAGTTAATAATATTTATAAATTACTAGCTGTCGCCCGCGGCTTCGCCCGCGTGAGTTTCGCTTAGATGAAAAATCTCTCTTGGAGCTTTTCATCAGATGTTCCAGATCTTCAATTTTTATACGTCAGCAGAAAATGCTCATCAGGTTGAACGATTTTTGCTAAGGCGCCATTTCCATATATGTTATAGTGTAGCTGGTCTCTTGGAGCTTTTCATCAGATGTTCCAGATCTTCAATTTTTATACGTCGGCAGAAAATGCTCATCAGGTTGAACGATTTTTGTTAAGGCACCATTTCCATATTACTTATAGTTTAGCTGTTCCGTTATGGTTCTTCATCAGGTGTTCCAGTTTTCAAAATGAATTATAGCCTATATGTTGCCCAGGCTTAATAGCTATACAACAAAAAAGTTTCATTCAAATCCGTCCAGTAGTTTTTGCGTGAAACGCGTACATACATACAGACAGACAGACAGACAGACAAGAAATTCCAAAAAAATTTGTTGCTTTCTATTGTTCTTTTTAGGTCTCCCTCTATCCATTTCAGTCAAAAATATTAAATGTACAGACAAAATATTTTTACTGTTTTATTATATGTATAGATATAGATAACAGCGAAAAAGCTTTATAATCCTAACTTTGTAAATGCAAAAGTGAGTTAGTTTGTTCATTTGCTTGCTTACGAGTACTTGCTTGCTTGTTTGTTACCTCTTCACGCATTACCTAGTGAAAAAATCTTCCTGAAATTTCGTATACACACACATAGTTAGAAGTACTTTGAAGGACATAGGGTACCTTTCATCCCGGGAAAAACACTGTTCCCGTAGGAAATTTACGCGGGCGAAGCCGCGGGCAAAAGCTAGTTATATTATATTTTTTCCAGGCCAACCCTTCTCGAGATTGAATTCGGTAAAATAAACTGAATTATATGCTACTTAAATGAGTGTCAAGTCGGCTCCCCAGCTAAGGGCCACTCACTTCACCTCACCCCTGGATTCTTCTGAGATTGTTCTCGCTCAAAGGAAATGGGGTAACTCGGAAATTTATGTTTTTGATATTTTTTTGGATGAATACCTTTTTTGCTGAATATAAATTGACTAAATAACATCCAAACATATTTAAATGATGTATTTGCAGTCAACATTTTTTGATAGAGAAATCTCTTTTTAACAGACAAGAAGCTTATTCAAGCTTGGCTGAGTTTTAAAACCAAATTAATAACGTACTGAAAAAAATTTGCCCATAATAAAGAGTAATTTTGAAAAACGCTTATTATTTCTTTTATCATTAAGGTGCAAACTGACGAGCTTCAATACAATTTACATAAATCGTATGCCTATCACCAATTTAACTGTGAAAATCATACCTAATCGGATATATCGCAATATACGCGCATCACGTAAAACATACGGACAGACTAAAAAAAAACATTTTGGTTTATATTGGCCTTATATGTACTAGCATGTACAAAATTTTAATAGTAAAAGCCCGAAAAAATCGTCCCATTCTCATAAATTCTTACATTTACCAACTTATGTCGGTAAATACTAACACTTACTCTTAAATCTTAGAATTTATCTTAGTTCGAGCTTTTACAGTAACATATAGATTCTAAAGGCCCCCATTACCCATTTGATTGTTTTTTTGACATAGACCAGTTAAAATTTCATACTTACATGTATTAATAAAAAAATAAAAACAAGAGTTACCCAGTTTTACCGACTTCCCGGAGACAAAAGTAGGCGGAGGCCCTCCGCGAACGAATAGGCCGGGGCGGCGAGCTTTTCTCACTCTCTTAAACGCTCTCGCCTACTGTGCTGCGACGGACAATGATTGATACTTGCTAAAAGCGGTCAAGTACACGTTTTTTTTTATTATTAAAGATGGGTTTGCTCTTGACCACAATCTTGCCCGAGGACAGAGATGCGGTCTACGATGTAGCGAGCTTACCCAGAAGCAGCCTATTCACTCTGGTTTTGAAGAGAGTCAGGTTGTATGTGCTTAGGTTTTTACTCCTTTTACACTCCAGTAAGTTGACCCAAATGTAGATCCAGGGATACTTTTTGCCTATTCGATCCACTCTGGCGGATATTTAATGATTAAAATCTTATCTAAGTTTTAATAGGACGAAAAAATGTGTACTCACATGTATACAGGGTTATTGGTAATTAGATGCGAATCTCTCAGGGGGTTGTCGGTAGTGTTATTTGGATTGATTTAAACCTATAATGGGTTATCCAAAAATTTACCGTTTTCGCGATATTTGATATTTTAATGTTTTTTTCCAATTAAGTTTCAATCTTTTTTTAAGAAAAAAGTATTCGTCAAAATCAGTTTATTTTCACAGTTAATTAAGGGTGCTAATGGAGCACTTATTATCAATCATAACATCATAGAAATTCTTAACCAGTTCGGAATAGGAGTACAAATCATATCGAAAATGTGTGTTTTTTGCAACAAATGCCTTTATAAAAGCAAATTTTCTCAAAATAATCACTAGTGTTTAATTGTGCAGATTATTAAAAAAACATCTACATTTTATCAGCTTTTTAACGAGGTATAAACAACTCAATGAAATTGTATTGTTGACTGGGTGGACTGTTTTGAGAATACAAATTATGAGCTTGCCATATCGGTCCTCCTTGTGCGATACATTTTCTTGTCGATGATAGACATCATAATGACAGAAGATCATTAATTAAGGTGTCTTTTGTATTATTTCATCAAAAAAATGCGATTTTTTTTTTTCATTAGTATTTTGACATGATACCACATTCTCTCTTTGTCCAAAAATCAAAAAAAAAAAAAAACAAATTTTTTGTCAAAAATGTCCAATTAAGTTAAGTTTTTTATACCACGTTAGAAAGCTGATAAAATGTTGATGTTTTTCTAATAATCTGCACAATTAAACACTAGTGATTATTTTAAGAAAATTTGCTTTTAAAAAAGCATTTGTTGCAAAAAACACACATTTTCGTTATGTTTTGTACTCCTGTTCCGAACTGGTTAAGAATTTCTACGATATTATGATTGATAATAAGTGCTCCATTATCACCCTTTATAAACTGTAAAAATAAACTGATTCCGACGAATACTTTTTTCTTAAAAAAAGATTGAAACTTAATTGGAAAAAAAAATTAAAATATCAAATATCTCGAAAACGGTAAACTTTTGGATAACCCATTATAGGTTTAAACCAATCCAAATAACACTACCTACAACCCCTTAAGAGATTCGCATCTAATTACCAGTAACCCTGTATATAGGTACAAAAATCCCGTCCATCGTCCACAAGACTTTGTAATGTTAGCATTAATGCCTTTTTGAATGAATATTTTTATTCTTGGTACAGTTCAAATTAGATTAAATGTAAATATTTATGCAACAAAAATCTCTACATATATTATTTCATTTATAAACTACTTACGCGCAATTTTTTGGGTATTTTGCTAAATAGTTTTATTAGTTACTTCTTCAATAACTTTCAATATACAGTTGATTATTTTTCCTTTTAAATATTTGTAGAGTTATATTTTTTCTTGAACCTAGTCGGTTAGCGTTCAACAAACTACTATCGTTACTTAATAACACGTTTGTTTTAAGCTTAGACATAGAAAAGAAGTAATTTTTAATTTGTTTCCATCACGGTTTTGAGTGCAAAAGTATCAAACCTGCGCGGTCTCGCTACAAACGACAAGTGCTCCTCTCGAGCAGCCGGCCGCGGCGCGCCGCGCTTTGTGTGACGTGTATCACTAATATAATAATGTTTATATACCTTCATTATACAAGCCTTTGTCAATCTAGGTTTTTTTAGGATTACCTAGATGGGCAGCAAACCCACTGGTTCTACGTTAAAGTAAGTAATAGTAAGTAAAAATACTTTATTGCACTATAAAAAAATAAGGATTGTAACATTGAGACTTAACATTTAAATAATGCATACAATAGGCCAGTACAATCTTTTCCAGGCAACCTAAGCGAACGGAAAAAAAATGGCGGTGCATGAACAGAGATATAAAGAAAAATTGAGACAATAAAAGAGTACTACATATTTAAGAAAGAAAATTGACAAACTAAAAACCCAACCAGTACAACTACAATTCAATTGGCACAATCAACAGCTCATCAATCGCCAAATACAGTGCAAATTAATCGCTATTACCGTCACATAGAGATTTCTTTAGGGTAACTTGATATGCAGACGGTACACGTAATGCTAAAATGAATCCCCAAATTGCAATTGCCGCATTGGGATATTAGTGGTATCGTGTGCCTCTGATTTAAACGCAACAGGTATTTCTATCAGTATAGGTTTCTTTTTACGTGGATTTTACGAATTATGAATAGTGATATCATCACGTTTGGACCTAGCATGGTCTGGTGTTCTTTCCTGGAGTAACGAGACATGGCATTAGGGTCTCGCGACTTTTGGCTCTATCTAACCCGTAAGGAATAAAGTCGTGATGCTATATTTTTATCTGGAGTAATGTAAGGGGCTAGCCAAACTTTTAACTAAGGTGAAGAAAGAGAGGTTTGTCGAGTTTGGGACTTTGAAACGAATTATATGTATGTAGTTATCTGGTGGTAGAAAATCTTTATGTTATTTGAAACACATTGTTTATGATGCTACTTAAATAATTGCACTTACTTAAAGCATTTTCTATTGTTAAATGTGCTCTAAGTGGAATTAGCTGGGAGCTTTTCCAGACGGAGCTATACAAATTGATGCTCCGAAAAAAATTCTTCTTCTTCTTCTTCTCTCAGCCGAAAGACGTCCACTGCTGGACAAAGGCCTCCCCCAAGGATTTCCACAACGACCGGTCCTGCGCTGCCCGCATCCATGCGCAACCCGCGACCTTCACCAGGTCGTCGGTCCACCGAGTGGGAGGCCTGCCAACACTACGTTTTCCGGTTCGTGGTCGCCACTCGAGAACTTTTCTGCCCCAACGGCTATCTGTTCTGCGAGCTATGTGCCCCGCCCACTGCCACTTAAGTTTGGCGATTCTGCGGGCTATATCGGTTACTTTAGTTCTCCTACGGATCTCCTCATTTCTGATTCGATCACGCAGGGAAACTCCGAGCATAGCGCGCTCCATCGCCCTTTGGGTGACCTTGAGCCTTCTTATGAGGCCCATAGTAAGCGACCACGTCTCTGTTCCGTATGTCATCACTGGCAACACACACTGGTCAAAGACCTTAGTCTTGAGACACTGCGGTATTTTGGACGAGAAGATATCGCGAAGCTTCCCGAACGCTGCCCAGCCGAGTTGGATTCGACGGTTGACCTCTTTCTCGAAGTTGAACTTACCTAACTGAACTGTTTGTCCCAGGTATACGTAATTGTCAACAACTTCGAGTGTAGAGTCTCCAACCTTTAGAGGAGTGGGTGCGACACGGATATTAGACATGATTTTCGTCTTATCCATGTTCATTTTTAGACCCACTTGTTGAGAGGCTCTACAGAGGCCATCGAGCATTGTGCCTAGGTCTTCCAAGGTCTCAGCCATGACTACGATATCGTCAGCGAATCGAAGGTGAGTGAGGTACTCGCCGTTGATATTGATACCGAGTCCGCTCCAGTCCAGAAGCTTGAAGACATCTTCCAGGGCGGCGGTGAACAGTTTCGGAGATATAACGTCTCCCTGTCTCACCCCTCGCTTCAACTGGATAGGTTTCGAGCCTTGATCCTGGAGACGGACCGACATGGTGGCGTTTTCGTACAAACACTTCAGCGCTTCGATATATCGATAGTCAATTTGGCACCGTTGGAGAGACTGTAGCACAGCCCAGGTCTCGATCGAATCGAAGGCTTTCTCGTAGTCCACAAACGCCAAGCATAAGGGCTGATTATACTCCTCAGTCTTCTGTATAATCTGCCGCAGCGTATGTAAGTGGTCTACGGTACTAAAGCCTTTTCGGAAACCGGCTTGTTCGGGAGGCTGGAAGTCGTCGAACCTGCGAGCGAGACGATTCGTAATGACTCTCGAAAACAGTTTGTAGACATGGCTCAGAAGTGAGATAGGCCTATAATTCTTCAATAAGGTTTTGTCGCCTTTTTTGAAGAAAAGTACCACCACACTTCTGTGCCATGCTGTAGGCGTTTGTCCCTCGAGTATGACGGAATCGAATAGCTTCTGAAGAGCTTTTAATACCGGTGTTCCACCTGCTTTCAGAAGCTCAGCCGTGATTCCATCATCACCCGGTGCCTTATTGTTTTTTAACTGTTTGAGAGCCATTCTAATCTCGTATAGGCTGACGTCCGGGATATCTTCGGTGTAGTGTCGGGTCAATCTGGCTCTTGGATCTTTGGCCAGATTACTGACAGGTGCGCGTACGCTGGTGTATAATTGTCCGTAGAACTTCTCAACCTCTTCCAACAGCTCTGGCTTCGACGAAATGATTCTGCCATCCTCAGTCTTCAGCTTGGTCAGTTGGCTTTGACCAACAGACAGATCCCTTGCAAACACTTTTGAGCCCTTATTTCGCTTAATCGCCTCTTCAATACGGTCAGTATTGAATTGCCGTAAATCGCGCGTTAGGGACTTGGAGATCTGTCTGTTTAGACGTCGATACTGAGCAGCATCGTCAGAGGACTGCAGAACCAAGTTTCGTCTTTCTTCCATGAGTTTGTTGGTGAGGTCCGAGATCTTGTTGGTTCCTTTTGAACAGCGGGTTTTGAAGGCCTTAGACCCAGCTGTTTGGACAATTTGCACAAACCTGTCATTATAATCGTCCAGATTTTCGCAGTCTCCCAGGCATTCGAAGCGATTCTGCAACTCGAGCTGAAAGCTCTCGGGGTTTTGGAGCTGGATAGGCGCTGGTCGGAGCGTAGACTTCATCAGTCGACACCTTTCGAGTTTTATTCTAAGATTCAATATGCCTCTTACCAATCGGTGATCGCTTCCTGTTTTTACGGCATTGATCACAGAGACATCATTGAATATGTGCCTCTTCGTCGACAAGATGAAGTCAATCTCATTTTTTGTAACGCCATTAGGATGCAACCATGTCCACTTTCGCTGTTTTGGCTTTTTGAAGAAGGAGTTCATCATAAAGAGGCCCTCCTTCTCCATAAAGCCGGCCAGCAGATGACCACGTGCATTCCTCGTTCCATATCCAAAATTCCCCACTCTCAGCTCATCATCGCTTCGTTTGCCCAGTTTCGCGTTAAAGTCCCCCATCACAACGGTATAGTGGGCCTGGGAGCTATGTATGGCTCTAGAAATATCCTCATACATAGTCTCTACCTCGTCGTCGGAGCGATATGAGGGCGGTGCGTATACTTGTATTACCTTCAACGAATACCGTTTGGTGATTCTGAGTACAAGGTACGCTACCCTCGCCGAAACGCTCTCGAACTGGACCACGTTGTTGACGAGGGACCTGTGGACGATAAACCCGACACCACCCTGGGACAGTTGGTCGCCCTCCCGGAAATAGAGCAGGTTTCCGGATTTGAGGATCATGGTGTCCTCCCTCTCTCTTCGGACTTCACATAATCCTACAATATCCCATCGTAACCTGCTCAATTCTTCCTCCAGTTCAGCGAGTTTCTCGTCGGTCCGCAGTGTGCACGTGTTGTAGGTTGCCAGGGCCAAGAGTCGTCGGGGTTGGTAGCCTGGTATCTGCCGGGGATTCTTAGCACCCCCTGCCCCGCCGTTACCGTGACCGCTACCAGAGTCCGGGATAGCGGGGCCGCCGGGGACTAGGGGCCGCCGGGGACTAGGGGCCGTGTTGTGGGTGTATCAACCATAGGGGGGTTTTGCCGTAATCGCCACGCTTGGCAGGCGGGTTGGCGATCGCAGTGTGATGTTATAGTACGCGGAAAGATGCTGCTGCCCATCCTCCGGTGTTTTAGATCCCTTAGTCGCCTCTTACGACACCCACGGGAAGAGATGGGTTGGTGCTATTCTAGGGCCACACCACAGGCCCGAAAAAAATATATAACTACAATTTCATTGCAAATAACAATCGTTGAATTACACAATGAGACCAACCCTACAATCGCAAATGATTCCAAATTACAGTGTAAAAATAAAAAAAATCCCCAAGTCCATTAGAAACAAAAATAAATTGAATTACAACTCGATCGACATTTTCGATTTGGAGGCCTAACCCAATTAGATGGGAGCGCTGATGGAAAAATAAAATAAATACGAGGAACAAAAAAAAAATTAAAACAAAAAAGAGTCCAGATATAATTTGAAATATCTCGGTAAATGCAAAGTGTGAGTGCTGTTATTTTATTCAAATGAGGGCGAACTTTTTCAACCCTTTCTCGTCGCCATCAAAGTGGCCTGATATTCAATTAAAAAAGAAGAGCGCCCCGACTGAAAATTAATCAGAAAAAATGCTTTTAACTAGATCTACATTTTAATGAAATTATTATTGACGAGCATTACACAAATGGCCCTTCTTCGCTGAGATTGCGTTGGTAATGTCAAAAGTAAATGTTCGCTCTTTTGATTGTTGTCTGTGCTCTTGTTTTAAATGTTTATGAGGTACCTACTTTTTGGATATTTTGGGAGTAAAGTAGGGAAAAAGATGTTGAATAGTTTGAAAGAAATGTTTAAAAACAAAAGTTTTTCCGCCTATAGTCGAATGATGATAGGTTCAAATGGTACTCGTGCATCTTGCGTTTGTATATCAATATGACTAATGTATGGTATTTTCATAGATCACCACTTGCTTCCGATGAAGGAAAACATTGTTAAGAAACCTGGGCTCTAGTTGAAGATTTATTAGCTAGTATGCGAATTCAATGGCAATGGCAAACCACTCGATCAACATTACCGAGAAAGAGATGACCAACGAAATTAAAGATAAATTAAAATTACAATTTCTAAACATTTGGAGATAAAAAACTTTCCATGTTAAATCAATACTTTAACATATATTGATCAATACAAATTCAGTATACATATACATCAATACATACCTATACAGCATAACGTTACTATCCCTTACGGGGTAGGCAGAGTCAATAATCGCAAGAATCAAAGGCCACATTTAGCTTGTTGATGGAAGAGAGAATGGTTGAATGCTCATCGCCTAATGGAAACTCAGATTTAGGCCATCCCTTGATTGACTTTTACAATCGGCGCAGGATTAGAAGTAGTTAGCACAATGCTTTAGTAAGCTCCCAGACTAGCATGGAAGATTGGGAGTTTTTGAACTTCATTACAAACTTATGTATGATAGTGAAAGTTAAGTTTGGCAGAAACATAATGAAGTAGAGTGAATGCGGTTGAAATGAGAGCATTAAAAAGCATGTGTGGTGTAAGTTATAAGATCGAATGAGAAATATTGATGTTAGAGAAATGTGTGGAATGACATGACGTAGTGACCGAAAAGTGAATGGAAGAGTTGGTCAGGGTCGACCTCGGATACCTTTGACCAGATTGCGGCCTCCTTAAAAAGGGAGATATAAGGAGTACCCATAACCGGAGAGCATGTGTAAAGACAGTGATGAGTGTAGAGGAAGCAAGAGAGAACGGTAAGGATCGTAGCAAGTGGAAATCGCTAGTCTCTGCCTACCCCAATGGGAAAAAGGCGTGATAATATTTATGTATGTATTTCATACACACTTCGCATTTCTAAAACTTGTGGGATAACATGTCGATAAATTGTACAGATCTAAGTAGTAATATTTATTAGTGTATAACAGTATGGTCCTGCTTTGCCCGCATCCATGCGCGTCCCGCGACCTTCACCAGGACGTCGGTCCACCGAGTGGGAGGCCTGCCAACACTACGTTTTCCGGTTCGTGGTCGCCACTCGAAAACTTTTCTGCCCCAAACGGCTATCTGTCCTGGACCGGCGCAGGACCGGTCGTTGTGGAAATCCTTGGGGAGGCCTTTGTCCAGCAGTGGACGTCTTTCGGCTAAGAGAGAGAGAAAGAGAGAGAGAGATCAGTATAGTAACATTTATATTAGTGTATAATGTTGATGCATTTGTGCTCATAGATTAATATGAGCAGAAGCACAAATGCATCAATCAGAATCGCAGGTTTCACTCAATATTATGGATGTCCTAAGCATGATCAAGAGCATAATTTCAATATGCATATGAGGTCATGAAAAGTGCTTTTCCGGATACAGAGATAGGAATTAATTGTTGATCTCCATAAATTCGGCACCCTGTTACACCGTTTGTCAAGTGATGCAAAAAAATCAGTGTAAACATTTGATATTTTTTGCAGATTCCTTAAAAAACCCATAATCTGATGTAATTAATTGAATTTATGTCAGACTAGCTTTCGCGCGCGGCTTCGCTCGCGTGAATTTCCCACGGGAACCGTGCCTTTTCCCGGGATAAAAGGTACCCTATGTACTTCTAACTATGTGTATGCGAAATTTCAGGAAGTTTGGCTCAGTAGATGAAGCGTGAAGAGGTAACAAACAAACAAACAAATAAACAAACCAACAAACAAACAAACAATCTCACTTTCGCTTTTATAATATTAGTTAGGATTAGGATAAATCTTACTATAAATGTGAAAGTTTGAATGTGAGTTTGAAACGATGTTTGTTACCCAATCACGCAAATTTACTGAACGGATTTCGATGAATTTCGTATACGGGTAGAAAAATACCGGGAATAGCACATAGGACACTTTTTATCCCGAAATTCCCACGGGAGCAAAACCCCGGAGCGCGGCTAGTTTGTAATAAATAAAGTAAATTAATAGTAAATAAATAGGTAATGAAACTTTCATGATCATCAGCAGAAGAGAAAAACTTGCAGAGAGGTTCTATGAGAATACTAAGAAAAACGTTTTTGATATTCCACACATAAGAGGGTGATATGGATGAAATTGAAATGGATAAAATTCACGCAGCGAAACCGAGAGCAAAAGTTGGTAGCAAATAATCTTTTTGGCAGAAATTTTCCTGGTGTATAATTCTCAAGTGGAAATTGAGTATTACAATTCAGTGTATTATACAAACAGTAGTCAAAATATTTCAAATATAAAATTTCAAATTCGCTATGGCCATCCTTTGCACCAGAAATTAGCCAGAGCGGGAGTCCCCAGTATTCACCGCTATCCGTTGCCCTATCTCCCTTAAAAGGCGCTTAGCGTCCGATCCCCAGCTGCCCATGGTCTCCACGGCTATGGGTACAAAGATGTATTTTGGCTCCATTCAGTGTATTATTTATTTACTTATTGGGGACGCCAGCGCAAGCACCAGACGCGTGATCAGTCCACTCATGCCGGGACCATTTTACCCAATTCTCCGAGACCCTTTATAGGGTTTTGAGTTACCTGGTAACTCACGTTGGTGGCGATGCACTGAATCTACCTGTTACTTGCAGAATTTTAATAACTGCCCCTATTGTAATGTCGCACAATCATAATTCGGTGTAACGGGCGGTTTCTGTAATTCGAGAGTCGGCTCGCCCGAACACATTATTATTCACCGACGACGGCACGAAATGAATTCGTTTTTATTCAAACGCCAGAATGATATAATTAAAATTTGAATACAAGATTAACTCGAGAAAAATTCAATATCGAGTTTCGGTTTGTTTTTCCGTTTTGATTAGCAAAGGATTGGAACGTGCTTAAATGCGGCTGACGCGAAATTAGTGCGGTTTTTTCAATTTTCCTTTATTATACTCAACTGTTTTAGGTAATAGGTGTTTTTATCGCACCAACTTATTAGGCTGCGTTTCCACCAGAGATGTGCGAGGATGCGTAGCGATGGATGTGTTTTTGAAGAACCAATAGAATTGCTTCAGTTACTTTTCATAGCGAGGCTAGGTAAATAAAGCAATTCTATTGGTTCTTTAAAAACACATCTCTCGCTACGCATCCTCGGCACATCTCTGGTGGAAACGCAGCCTTACTCTCAGTTTGCTCTAAGTCCACCGTTTGTACATATTTTCAACCGACTTCCCAAAAAAGGAGGAGGTTATATGTTTCGATGTATGTATGTTTTTTTTAAGTATGTTCGCCGATTTCTCCGCCTATGGACGCCTAAGGACTGATTTCCGAAATTATTGTTTTATTTGAAAGAGTGTATTCCCAAGTTGGTCCCATTTTAACCACGTCAGAATGTGTTCGGTAATTTTAAAGATACCTAACAAAATATATGTAAAAATACAAACATTGCATTATAGAGCAAAAGCCCGCGACAGCATGCCCTTTCTTTTTTTATGAAAACTCAATATTCTCTATGCATGTCCCCAATACAGAAATAGCGATTAGCGACTATAAAAGTAATATCATGATTACTTAGGCAGATAATTTGTAGTAATCATATTTAGTGGTTGCTCAATTTCTTAAAAGTAAAAGAAAGCTTTTTTAAAATTTTATTCCGAATAATATTAGAAATCATGCCATCCATTGCAATTGGTGCCCCCCCCCCCCCCAGAAACAAACCCCTGCCAAACATAAACCCCTGCCAGACATTGTAACTTTACTAAATTATATTTATATTTGTTTAATTATAATAGCTGAATTTAATATTACTTTTGGAGGTCACCAAGGGTGCTTTTTATACCTTTAAAAATCACTTTTGCTTTTCACTTTTTATCCGTATATCCCACACAGAAAAACATTCAGCATTTCTCAAATAAAGGGTTTAGTCGTCGCGGGCTCTTGGTCTATTTATGTGCCAAAAATGATAGATTTCCATGGAATTCTGACATGTTCTGACATTTCAAATAAAACTGACATTTTCGCTATATTAATTTTCGACCAGTGAAAAAATAAGTTTAAGTTTTCATGACAACAAAATTGCACCAAATTCTGTGAATTAAAGAAAGTTTTATAGATGCACTAAAAATGATATTTTTTTTTTTTTTTTTTCAAATAATAATTAACCGACTTTCATTATAAACTCCTTCACCTCATTCAGTAGGAAGCATGCCAATAGGTACATTTTTTTTTTATTAATCTGCCTATTAAGTTATTTCATGATTTTAAGTTTTATAATGGAAGTCGGTTAATTATTTTTTAAAATATTATGTGATAAAGTATTTAAATAAGTAATTATACTTTCTATTTTTAACCGCTGTTCATTAGGGTATCTGTGAAGGATAATTTTCATTGATTTTGATAAAAATCTACTTTTTTGTGTATTTAAATTATTATATTTCAGAACTTCGATATAACTGTATCAAAAAGTGAATTTTTGCGCAAGTTAAATTATCTGCACAATTTAAATCACCACGGTCCATGTCCATAAAAATGCCCAATCACAAAAATGCCCTTTAAACAAAATCGAACGTAATGATCTGAAAGGATCAAAAATATTTTTATGATGTCCATTGTACATTTTTAAATTTTAAGTACTCCATGACTTTTGAACTACCTATTTGTAAAGATATTTTTACTGTGTGCTATAAAGTTTTGATGTAATTATCCAAAAGTATGTAATTATAAAACTAAACTTGCAATGCTTAATATATTTAATTTTAGTTTTATTTATTTTTAAGTTAGTAGTTTTAGTTAATTATTATAGTGTTACTTACTCCATTTAAATTAAATACACTCTCTGCAATTATATAATTTTGTTAGCTTTTTTACATAATTTCTCATTTTTTTTAACTTTCCCGTTGCATCATTAAATGTAAATAAAAATATAATCTAAAGCAATCTATTTACATTATTACACATTCTGTTACAAATTTTAACGTATAAATAGCAAATTTTACTTTCAATATAAGATTCAGGCCAATTAACCCTCTCTTATTTAGCAATTGGAAGTTTCCAGGTAGAGCTCCGGTACTAAACCTTCGATTTCTTTGATAAGTGATTACAAAGTTGATTACGAACCAAACAGAGAATTCTAGGAAGGCTTTAAGAGCAGGCTTTCTCAAAGTCTAGGCTCGGCAAAGCCAGATTTCTACCCGTAATACACTTAAAACGCCTGGCTTAAATCATCGTCAACGTTTGTTGAACAAGACTCTCCGGTCACATATCAGAGGGGGTCCGAGGGGGAAAGGGGTTAGGGGGTCTTAGGCCCGACTCACCCCTCAATAATTTTCAGTCTAGGCATAGATTTCAAGGCATCCAAGGTAGGTGTTTTGTGTGAGCGTGATGTATAAGGTAACTATACGTGGAAATCCGCAGTGTATTTGATCAATTATTGTGGTAGTCCATCCTGCACTATGGACGTTTTGTTTGGAGTATATACTGTGGCTAGCTTGGAGTATTCATTGGGTGTAAACTTCCTTGATATAACACACTCCCCTAGGGACTTCTACATGGTGCCTACTGATATAAAACAAAAATTTAACATTTTTTTTTTGATGTATCGGGTAAAGACTAATGGAACCATTTTTGAAAGAGGAAATATTGATTTCATTAGATAATTCAACGTTTATAAGTTTTTGAATTAAAGTATATAAGTACAAATTTTTTATGGTTTCTAAAAGTTAGTTATGACATAATAAATTATTGATCAAAAAAAAGTGACTTCACATCACGTACAACACAGATGACTATAACATAATGTAGGTACATTTTCTAATTGAATAATATATTTTATGGGTTCTAAAATATCTCGATGGTTCTAATTAATTCAAAATTTATGTGTATTGTATAAAAATAACTAACTATTATGGTGCAGTGACCCGAAATGAGTCTAGGCCTTCGATAATCTGGATCTCCATTTGGGTCGATCCTGCGCCATGAAAAAAAATAGTTATGGTAGGTACTATTTAAATAAATTTCTATCGACGCAATATCCTGGGTCTAGAACTAAATTTGATTTAGAATTAAACTGCAAGGCGCGTTCCTAATCAGGGATCAATTCAATTTCGTTCTACTACAATATTCATAAAGTACCTTTCAAATAAAATAGTTAAGAAGTGATAAAGTAACGCGAGCGAAACAGTAGCTAACTAGATAATAACAACCCGTCAAACCAAGGAAATGATTTTATGTTTAGATTAATATTTATACACATAAATCATATTGGGTTTAATCATAGATTTAGAATATAGGTATCGAAGGGTTTAATATGCTATTTGGTTGCAATAAGGTTTCTAAATTAAAATGGCGTAAAATGCTAGGTATCCTTTGGACAGCTCGCCTTGCCAATGTGTCTCTATTGCAGGAGCTGCGCACATTCTAACCCGGCTCTCAGCGACTGTCTTCAGAGACCCTTCATGTTCTTTGGTCCATCTATTCGGAGCTCTTCCTTGAATTCGGCTTAATGCCCTGGGTCACGACCCAATAGGATAACTAATTTCTCAAGACTATTAGGTTCACGGCGCGCTTTTGACTCATCTACACAAAAAAACTCCATCAGGACTCAAAGCAGGCACAGGACCGCTTTGCCTGGAAGGCTCTAGACAAGGTAACCACAGCTACTGGTGTATACGACCCTTAGCCATGATACGACTATAAAGAAAAATAATACTTTAATGTTTAAACTTCAACGCATCGCATCACGAATTATTTCTCTTACACTCATTGTAATTATTGTAGGTAATTTATATATTTCAGCGTAAATGGATCATTTTGGTGTATAGAAGTATAAATACAACTGTTTAACAGATATTCCTCAAAGTATCAAATTACTAACCACTAGTAGCCATCCACAAAGCACAGCATGTTGCATTAATCCAATGTAAACAAGTCCAAGAAAGTGTTATACTATTTATAACATTGGCATGTGATACACGAGACAGAAACTCGCCGCGCCCAGCTACTGAATTTATATAATTACCAACTTTCTCCCTATTGATTAGGATGTAATGTTATCAATATTCTAGGGGTACAAGTACTTGGTAGATAGTACAGTCTATCTCTCGATACAAGTACTTGGAAGACACTGCTTGTGATAGTACTGTCTGTCGTGCAATCAAATTATTTTGCAGCTTTTTTCCACTTACGCTTAGGAAAATTTCCTAAACGTAAGTGTAAAATTTATGTTCCGAAACTGGCGCGATTGTGACGAGTCGAGAGTAATGCACTTCGAGCTTGACGCTCAGGTGCAAAAGCTGGAAAATCATCATTATTATGGTAGACTTCATTTCAAGTAAAACTGACGAAGATACTCTATATGTTGTTACAAAATAAAGTACTTATTTGAACATGAAATTGATCAAGTGTTAGACATCAACACTGACTTCAAAAGTTGTTGGTATTTTTTTTTTTTAATTATTTTTTTTTTATTCAACACAATACAAGCAAAGAACAACGTTTGTTTTTGTTGTATTTCAGCTAGTAGATTACCTCAATGACCGGTTATATTACATACATATTTTCAACATGCTCTACCACCTCTACCATTGATTAGTGTTTGGTGTATCTACAGCCAGTGGTCGCTTCTATAAATACGTAAATATTTTAAGTTATTCTATAAACGAAAGGAAGAAATTCCATGCATGGTAACTTGAATGTATGTACAAGCGAGTTCTGAACTTTTTGGCGCGAAGTGTACTCAGGCGCCAGTACAAACTTGTAGGCGAATGAATTTATTTAACTCGCCGTGTGCCGCACTAATTGTCGGATGCTGTTGGCCAGCTTATCATAAGGGCTCGCAGGTCTGTAGCCAGTCGGGATAAATCTGGATTGGATTAGGGCTGGGACTTTGTAACCTTCAAATTCACACTCGCTAAGCTATTTTATTTACTTCTTTATAACTTACTTTTACAGAGGTATTTCTGTTGAACTAGAACCCTCTTCCTATAATTTTAAATGGATGTCTTTGGCCTTTTCATTTGAATTTATTTTCTAGTAATCATGTAAATGTTAATTTTTCACTTCTTCACCTTATGTACGTTACATATTTAATTTTATCAAAATCTTCCCCAAAAATAAAATTATGGAATCACAGTTCTGGAGTTGTTTCGTTGATTAATATTACAGATATTAATATTACGTCATAATGAAAAACAATTTCACCTGACAGACAAATACCACATGGGTTTTATCTAAAAATAAATAAAAAATAAAAATTGTTTATTCATTTGTCTCACATAATCTTAAAACTATACCTACGTGATACATCTCTAATCTAATAATATAATTTTACAACGACTAAAACAGTGCATGACCGCGTGTTTCCAATGCCCTATACTTTAAAATGCACAATGATATCACTAGAATACTGATTTCTGTGGATAATATAAATTAAAAATAAAAATAAATACCTATCACAAAGTGAAAACCCTATAAGGTACAGTTGCGCACAAAAATAATAGCTGATACTGATACACTTCCTACACCTCGCTGACGTAGCACGCGCAGCTACCGTACTTGCCTGTACTTTATTACGTACTAACACGAAGTTATTATACATTTACATTAATTCTACTGCAATAGAAACTTTATCGACCTGATTATGTAAAGCTCAGGACATTAGGAAACAAAATTGTGTAGTACGTGTAGAGATATAATTACTCGTTGGAATTTCATGTTTACAACCAGACACGCAAATACCTGCGTAAGACTTTGTCTTTTTATTGGTTTAATTAATTGAAATTCAATAGCTAATATAAATACCAGTAAATGGACTATATACCTATGTATATGTATTTATATATATCTTTTCGTTGCTAAATTATGACATCGATTTGTTGGTGATAATTTAAAACAAATAGATCCATAATTAGTAGGTAGGTATATGTCAATAAATAATATATGATTAAAATCAAATGTTTATAATCTATGACAACGCAATGCCTCCAATTGGAGTTGTTTGAGGCAACAGTTTGAGGCATTTGCCTTGTTGGAGGAGTTAAAATACTGTGGCGGCACCATATTGTAGTGTATTCATGTCTTTTTTTTTTTAAGATGAAGACTGACTCGTACTGACGTTCAGTGTCTTTATATAGGCCTCGATTTAGAATTTTGTATTGCTTCATAATTTTCAAATAAAATACGAAATTAGAACATTTGTGAAAAGGTTCGCATAGAAATTTATAGAATTTTAGAAAAATAAAATCTGACATGCGACAACGCTTGACAATCATAGTTATTTACAATGAAGAAAACACAAGTAAAAAATAACACATTTTAAAGAATTAAGTATAAAAAAGTGGAAATAAACACGAAATATATGTTGGGAAAACCAACATATTATAAAACAACCAAAAATAATGATATAGCGGTAAGTTTAAAGAAATATTCCCTAGCAACGTAGAAATTTTACAATAGAAAGTGTAAAAAAGAACATTTTGAGCTAAATAAGTAATTATTAAAGTAAAATAGACAAGAATAAAAGTAAAAAAAGACATGAATACACTACAATATAAGCGGGAAAATTAGTTAAATATCTCAATACTTACACATAACTTAAATGACTCAAAGAAACGTACTCTACCGAATATTAGGCAAAGCCCGACGCAGACGCAGATGGCGATGGCGGCACAGACACGCACAGATGTTGGCATGGTTTGAAAGACTTTTCATTGTCAATTTCAAATACTATGTTTACCTCGCTTGTGTTACCCACTAGCACAGAATTAATATAAGTACTACGTAATCTTCAGGCTCGTACCCAGAAAGGAAACTTCCTGCCCCTCCCGCAATATGGCTGCCCCGCACCTCTCGCACTTCTCCCCCGTTTTTGTGTGTATTGGGACGCACATTAGGCCGCTATGACTATGGATACGCACACATTGACGTGTTACTGACGTGTTCACGGATATACAATTTCATTTGTAGTAGTACTAGGTATATGTATTTGACGCCCCGTTTCTATACTAGCGTGATGACATCAGGCATCCATACTAATATTATAAATGCGAATGTTTGGATGTGAGTTTGTGAGTTTGTGAGGATGTTTGTTACTCAATCACGCAAAATCTACTGGACGGATTTCGATAAAATTTGGTACAGAGGTAGATAATGACCTGGAACACACACATAGGCTACTATTTATCCCGGAAAAAAGCACTGTTCCCGTGGGAAATTCACGCGGGCGAAGCCGCGGACAAAAGCTAGTAGAAGTATAAATAGGAAGAGCTGCGCTGCGGCTCTTTCTGTTGGCTTACATCATAGTATCTATCATAAATATTAAATCTATGTATTTAACATTTGAACCCTGGTTAATCCACAGCCACAACACGTCAATATGACAATACTCTGGCAATAATGAATTCTTTGAGTTGTGTCAGTGTTCGATGCAGTTCCAATGTTCGCCACTTAGCACAAACTAGCCTCCATTTATACATTGCCATACGAATTTACAAACGCTGTTATGCTGTGAAACATAACATGGTAACTGCCGTCGAGCCTGGGTGTCATCGTTGCTGGAACACCATTCAACATATTAGGGTTTTTACAGCAGTTCATGTTATTAATAGCGGCACTATTGAAACCCATGGAGACCATAAAGTTATTATACTGTTTGTAGAATATTTAACTTTGCGATTGAGACACAATAGGGGACCGGCCAAGGTATGAGAATTGTTAAAAATATGTTATTTTATGATAGAATACATATAATTAAACACATTTTGCGACTTTTCAGCACAAATTTATTCTCCTGAGCGGATTTATTAGAGTTAAAACTTTTAGGGAAAGTCCATTTTCTACGCGTGACGTCATATGAATGCACGATTAGTTAGGGGCGTTTTGGTATCGCCCAAACATCGCTTAAAAATGTGAATTGTTTTTTGCTATATCTTGGGAAATACTTTGGTTATGGATGTGATTCTTTTGCGGATAATTCTATTAATGTGAGATATTTCAAAGAAGCGTCAAAAAAAAAAGTTGTCCCCTATTATGACGTTAGCAGACGATTTGATCCCCACTTACATGCATTTTCAATATTTATTTTCCAATGTAAATATTGCATTAAAATAGTCGTTCTAATAGAGGCTACGTATGTACGACATGATTAAGTAGCTAGGAATAAAATTTATTAGTTTAAAACCTACTACTTACCTATTACCATTTAGCTTGATGTCTATGACAGATGTCAAATAGTATTAAAATAAAAGATCTGTCTTTGTCGCTCTCATTTCGAATATATCAGTTCATCCTGCTGTCACAGGGCCCATAATATATTTTATTTTCTTTTTACTAATAATTATTTGTTAGCTAAATATTTTTTTATACGAAAATTTTATTCACATTTTTCCATTTTTGGACGGTCAGTCTGGGCGAACGCGAACAGTAAAAGAACGATTAATAAAAAGGACAAATAAAAAATCAGACAATGTCACATACCCGGTGCTTACTGTAGTTGGTGACCACTGGCGTATATTTTGATGTCCAATTTATTTTTGGCCACTGATCGTGCTTTGAGGTGTATTAATACAATATGGCTGTTAATTTTTAATGGATATCGAATAGTCGCACTTCCTACGGACAATTTGCTTGTTGACAATATTGAATGGAACAACCAGTCGGGTCGCGTTGTGACAGCTATGGCCATAAAATGTTTTAATGCTTTTACGTTTGTAGTTTTTTAAATTGTAATAAAGTGCTGAGGCTTTTATGAAGTGCGATCCATGGAAGTAATAAGTACTTTGTACAAAGTACTTATTACTTCCATGGTGCGATCGGATAAAAAATAAATATTACTTTTTATTTTGACAGATTTGAAAAAAATTTTTTGACTGTGGTGAAATAATACGCAATTACTCTAAATTTTTAACTTTCAGAAATATTTTATCGAAAATAAATGTGTTCTATATGGCTCTAATTACTTAAATATTTATTGATGAACTTTCGTCAACACTCGACAACAACAATCTCAAGCAGTAAATATGTAAATACATACAAGTACACACAAGAGTGAGCGATTTTACTTTGTAAGGTTCCTTTTTCCTTCTCCCTACTTTTATCTTCAATTGTTAACAAGATAGATATTTCAATACTAGCAACCTGTGCCCCGGAACTCCACTCCCGTGAAAGTTTCGGAATAAAAAGTTCGTAGTATGTGCTTTCTCTGATTATATTCGGCCCTTGTACTTACAAGTCATGTCGCTGTCTAACCAGATCGACTATAATTGTGAGTGAATTCACACATATATCTTTAATGATATAGTTATGCAGGGCTATTTTGAACTATTGGCCAAATTTTCGCAGCAGATTTGGTTGATGAAATTGAGCAGGTTTCCAAAAAAATCTATATTAGAAAATGATTTTTTTTTTGCTTGACATACAAATTGATCGATCAGCTGATGGGACTTAGCCCAGATACGGCGACTGATCGTTATAAAAATCAAAAAAATGTATTAAATATACCCGCAATTTAAAAATATAAATGACAGGAAAACCTTCGTTCGTTCTTTACAAATTGATGCAATAATAGTTTGGTCATATTTGAGTGTATATTTAATGATCGTGATAAAGATCAGTAGTAATTTAGGGATGTATGATCGACTTGATTATGATCATATACCCCCCCCCCCCCATGATTTTGGTCCAGATCCCAAGAATTAATAAATATTATATCTCAGAAAAGTAATTGATTGATTGGTACTTATTTACAGGAAATTATAAAAAGAAAAATAAATATGTATGACATTTTCCAAGGATTTTGACGTTAAAAACTACATTATTTTTTAAATTTACTGTATAGAATTTCTCCAAGTTACCAACTACTAATATTTCCAATGAACACCGTTTATGAAACTCTAACAGAAACTCATTTTACAATATTTTTCCCTGTTATATAAGAAGAGCTTTTCCATAATAGGTATTGTTTCTCATCATATGTTGATTATGCTTAACTCAGCTTTCTAAAATTTCCACACGAATGAAGCTGCGGGTCGCAGCTTGTAAATAATATGTAAATAATGATGTTTTTCTCATAATAATTCTGATACTTTTGTTGTAGGTATGTGTCATAAACTCATGCATTACATATGAAAAGCACCTAATGAGAGTGTATGATTGTCATAGATTCTGAAGATATCTTGAATATCTACCTTTTAAAATAAAATAACCAATTTTAAGTGACAGCAATTCTTACAAAAATATGAAAATTTGAAAAAAGTAGAACAAAACGATAGAATTTTCCAGACCATTTAGTAAAAAACACCAACTTAACATACCTAATATGTCCATTATATCCTAAAATATCCATATTTTGTAACTTATCGAACTTAAATATAATTCGGCTAGTTCGTGAATGAATAATAATCCAATTGTAACATAATTTTTTTGTAGTAAAAACTATTTTTTTTTCTCAAATTAGTTACTATCGTTGAACCAGTTTGTATGAGAGGTACCCTAATCGGATTTTACTACTGATCGTCAAAACAATCGTCATTTTCCGAGATTTCCAGGAAACTCAGATTTTTTTTACTATTTTTCCCTGTTTACTATATGCATAAAGAAGACAATATGTAAAAATTACGATGATAGAAAAAAAAATAGTTTCAGTAATATCTGGGTTAGTATGGAAAGTTAAAATTTTATGTTATTCTTTCACTATAAATTTCTTTCGGACGTAATTGTATTCCAAGTAGAGCATATTGTAAAAAGGCCAGTAGTTAAAAAATAACCCTGTACCTATAGTTCGTATGGTTTATGTTAGTGAGATACACTATCGCATTGGGTTAGCCTGTAAAGATAGATGTAATGTACCTAAATATATAAATGTCAGATGCCTTTAGGTGACTTAAGAAAAACCTGACATCAGGTATTAACTATAATACACTTGATAAGTAAGAAGATGTCGGATTAGTAGGATATGTTGTGTATGTATTAACACATTTACAACAAGATAATATTTTTCTATGTATATATTTACAACAAGATATACCTATTTATTATCCAGGAAACGTCCCTATTTCTTGCAGGCAAATAAATAATCGTATATTAATATCGGAGCAAGGCGCAGTATCTCGGTACACGAGAATTAACTTCAGATTAGCATACGTAATTACGACTCTTATCGCTACTTAATTGCGTAGTAATGAATCAACAGACCCATATTACAATCCCGCCATTTTTAATTTATTGAAATTCCACTCTACTTTTTTTTCGAACGATATTTTATTCAAACGTAGCTCAAAGAAAATGTTTTATTGTTCTAAATTTAATTTTTTCAAATATTTTTTTTTTTGAGTGAAGCAAATGAGAGTTTTTATACCGGAAAAAAGTACTGTTCCCGTGGGAAATTAACGCGGGCGAAGCCGCGGGCAAAAACTAGTAAATAAATAACAAACAAACTCACTTTCGCATTTATAACTGTATACTTTGACTTTGATAAAAGTATTCATCTAAACAACAAAACATTTTTAAACTTTATTTTATAAATACTATGCACTAAAACCATTGCTTTGTAGAGATGTTGATCTAAGTAATTCCAAACTCGGATGCACAAAATCTTCAGGCTGGTATCCATACTTACTTACTCCGCTGGCTCAGTGACCCCAAAGTGGATCTTGGCCTCCGAAACGAGAGAGCGCCATTTTCTTCTATCCTGCGCGGTGGCTCGCCAGTTATCCGCTCCCAGCTCACGCAGATCAGCCTCCACAGTGTCTCTCCAGCGATATCTGGGGCGCCCGACTGGGCGCCTTCCTGACACTTTCCCAGGTAGGCTGATTTGACGCCACGATCCTCCTTCATTCTCTCGAGATGACCAAGCCAGCGCAGTCGCTGGTATCCATATAGACATATAATAATTCTCATCCAAAATCGATATTCTAGTGGCAGAATCAACGCGTGCATCCTTGCTTGAACTAAATTCTACCAATCAGAAACATATAGGTATAAGTACTAACTGAGCCCCGGGGCTTCGTTCACGTAGGAATTTCCAGAATAAAAGTAATCTAGATGTAAAATTTTAGATATTACTCACCAATTTTTTGCATTTATAAAAGGAGTAAGACAAACTAAAACTTTTAGTGACCCTACGCCTACTTCGTACGCATAGGTGTGTATATAAGTACCTATATACTTGTAAACTATCTGGAAGAAATGATCTAAATGATAGTAATAACCGCATTAAAATCCGCTTGATTCAATCAATTTCTAAAGATTTTGCGTACAGAGGCGGAAAGTAACTTAATTTTTTACTTTCTATGTTAACCATAGTTATTAAACCATTGACGTTAATGTCATATTTTCGCGTTTTTCTAGCGCATGAACATAGAAAAAAAAAACATTCTTTAATAGAAATATAGGAATTTGATTGTCAAATGAAGCCCAAAAACGTTCATAATAGTGTGCTCCAAATTCAATTTTTTTACAGATTGTTCACAAATTCTATGGAACCAGAACACACTTAAAATGTCAAACTTGACAAAAATGAGCTAAGTAAAATTTAAAAAAAAATTAGCTCTATGGTCTAGCCTGCCTGCCTGGGTGCTAAGACCCTTTTGGCATTAAATCCAGCCAAATTGTGGTTCATTTTGAAAAAAGAAATTCTGGTATAAAAGCATCTAGTAAAAAAAAATTGTTTGATTTTTTCTGTTCGAGTATTTGTTTAGTTAAGTTTATAATTCCTTGGTATGGTACCGACATGGTAATTTTATTATTCTAATTTCCCAAGCATATGCTATGCAGCTAGTTTCGAATAATTACCAATTCACGAAACTGGTAACTGTTAGGTATCTCCTATCCTTCCATAGACCCCTTGACAATCCCTGGCCCCCCATATAATTGTTTCGTTAGTAAATTGCTTGATTGGTCCATTCCGAATCTCCACTTTGGATACCATATTAGACATATGACACTAATTGGTATAAAATCCTAGTCTATCTTCGCATGTACTTGTAAAAAGGCATCAGAATTCTAAGTTTATTATAGTTACAAATGTTCAGATAAAAAGTTAACCATAACTTTTTTCTGATCTGCCCATTCTCAAAACGGAACGTGTTCGAAGAGCGCATTTTTAAAACGTTCCAGCTTGAATGAAGGTCTTCTTATTTCTTTGATCAGTGTACGATAAAACCCTCTAAGTCAAGGTCCTCTTAAGTTTTACAGCTTTATAACAACCATTTTGTTTTATTTACAAGCAATCAAACCGAACAATTTCCCTCACCACTAAAATCCACGCAACCAAACATATGCGCCAACTCATCACAAAATACAACTGTCCATGGCCATTAAAACTGTGTCCATTAAAATCGCAAACGGCCAGTAACCACAAAAAACTATCGGGCTGAATAGAAAAAAATTAAAAAAAAAATATCAGTGCGCTCAAAAAGGCTCCGATGTCCAGATTGTCGTGGTCAGCTCCCCTCTGACTGTTATTAATTCTTGGACGGGTGGACTGAGACCGCAGCAATCGAAAATAAATAAACTATTTGCGTATCTTTATTGTAGCTTCACTGGCTGGTTTTTTGCTTTTTTTGTTTTTGTTTTTTAAATGTAGGTTTCGATAACTTTTGTGTGTGCCAGGATTAATTCATTACGCGTCTTTCAGTTGGCTTTAGTTTAGGTCCTAGAGTAACTTTAACGCTTGGACTTACGACTCGATTCCTTGTTCTTGTATCTATAGGTACTCAAATTTTCTTAAGTCCATTCACCGTCCTATAATTCACGAATTGTACCTAGACTTAAAATTTGATTTTGAATGTCTTCTAGCACTAATACATGTCGCTTCCTACGTCATGACGCGACTATTGCCACAGTGTTAGATCGGCTCTTCCATGCTGAAATGCCTTTCACGATTAAAAACTTTCCATATACTTTTGAACGATCAGAATCAAACCCGAAACTTCCCCGCTTTCCCACCACTAGACCGCTACGAGTTAAACTTTTTCAATATTTTGTAAATGATTAAAATGTAACCAAAAAACGTCAATCGCACTCCGCGAACGTCGATGCGATTAATTACACGCCTGTTTTAATGTGACCGACGCAATCATTGTGCTGATGACTTATTGATGGTGTAACTTTGTATATAATTTTATAGAAAAACTAGCCCGGGACTTTGTTCCCGTGAAAATTTCGGGAAATCATTTCTTAGTGCTCCTCTACCCTCCAAAGTCCAGTAGTTTTGGCTGTGCGTTAGGTGTCAGTAACGGAAGACTATTGATATTATTTTTGACATATTTTTCTGTTACCCAAATATTACTAAAGAGAACGCTAACTGGCTGACATGACAACACATAGACAAAACTTGCAAATTTTCATACAAGTGTCAGAAATAAAAATAAAATTAATGTGAATTTATAATAAGGAAACGATTGAGTAACAAATGGTGCGCGTGACATGCTTTGGCAGCATTTACTAGATTACTGTCGCTTGTGTGAGTTAAGTACATGGAATGTTTAACTAATAGAAGCGGTAAGTACCAATACTTTTTTTAAACCTTTTTAATTGACATTGATTAAAGAGAAAAAAGATTGATTGGAAAGTCTTTAGGTTGCCTTTACATAAATCTATAGATCTACGGATTTTGTAGAGACAATCTACGGATTTTCGAGCGAAGCGTTACGGATTTTTTTAAATTGGATCTGGCAACACTGCTCCCGATTTAGGGCGCTAAATCGGGGCGTGTGTAGAGCCCTTTACGATGATCACCAAACATCGTCAAATCTCAACGTACATTGCTTATTTTTAATGTGAGCAGTGTTTTGACAAAAGACCAAACTAAGCAATGTATACGACGATTCGCTGTAACGTTTGGCAAGCAAGGAAACTATAAGGCTCGCTCGTTTTAAAACTAAACTCGTACATTTATAAGTAAAAAAGGTAAGTTAAGTTACGTAGTACTTATATTAATTCTGTGGTTAAGTATAAGTTTCAAGTTATACATTGTAAGTTAAAAGCAAAACAGTCTGAAAAACATCGAAGTCTAATTTTAGCTCAATTATATCTTCGGTTAATTCCAGAGCACTCATGCTAATGCAATTTAGTGCATAAATGGCATAAAACGGGACTCGGTAAATGCACTGATTATAATGAATAATTCAGATGGCGAATAACTTTTACAAGGCAAGTCTTATTGCGTGGGACTGCTATTTAAATGTGCCTTATTAACGTTATCTTTGCGCACCGAATTCATTAAGAACTATCTTTAATTAGAAAATTGTGGGGATTTATTGGACGGGTTTCCGAAGTTGGAAAAATTGCGATTAGTGTTGTGAATAGTTTTATTTATATTACTTTCATTCTAATAAATGCGAAAGTCTGTTCCGTATCACTGATGAACCACCGAACCGATTTTCAGGACATTTTGCATTTTGTTAGGTAAGTAGATACACTCAAAGAATTTCCTAGGGGATCGTAGTGAAATATAGTAAGTGCTTTTCGATCCCCTGGTGGATTGAAATAAGGGATCCTAGTGGAACACGCGCTAAATACAGGAAGACAATATTACACATGATTTTTTTTGTCAACATTTTATAAAGTTACCACCTTCAAACAGCTACGATAAATATTCTAGAACTTCCTACTAGAAATTTATCTTTGATTTTATAACTGAGTAGGGTGAACTTTGCGAAGCTTTTACTATAACTATTTTGATCATAATTCACTTAGGTAAACATAAATAGTTTGTAATCAAACGCTAATGAACAGAAGGTCGGTAGGGATTTGCTAGAGGGCTCCATAAACATAGTTCCTATTGGTGTTAGGGTTCCTTGGAAAATATTGAGTGGAAGATATAAATTCATCAAGGTTCACTACGGGAAAATATTCCTAAGGAGAAAATATATCATGTTGATTAGTATAGCTGATAAAGAGGAGTGTTAAAAAGGTTGTAAGGAACGAGGAAGTACAAAACAGAATATGAGAAAAAGGAACCATTCTTAAAAGTATTGAATTAGAAAATAATTTTTCACTACTCTTTTTTTAAGCTATGCTCTAGTCGGTATCATTGCGTGGAATGTAACACTCCGGACATTAAGCTTCCATGAGCAAATCAGACTTAGGTAGGTAATTCGCAATAAAACGATAAATTATTAACTAGAGTGCAGGTTTCCTCACGGTGCGGTGTTTTGTATCACCAGAAGCAAGAAGTGGTTTATATGAAACCTTACACTATGGTGGTCTCCTTCACCATACGGAACCTTAATTTCTTTTTTATATTTCACCACTAACTATCCTCGATTTTAACAAGTAAAAAATGACTATATGCAATTCGCGCGTGGCCTCCTTAGGCGATGTAAATTGCTAACAAGTCCCCTGGCTAATTGCCAATATATCCATACGTATCAGTTGATTTATTGCTTATCATTTGGAAATGCTTCCAACTGATACTTTGGTTTATTTAAATCAATTCCTGGTCTTAGAATACAATCGTAATCTAGAGATAAGTAAACAAGTTACGATAAGTAAATTCAACAATGTTTCTCGATTTCAATATCGTACTTATAGGCCAAGAAAATGAGTGAAATTTATCGAGTGAATAAGCAATTGATGAAGGTGAAAAACCGGGAAACCGATTTATTTCCGAGCAGAGGGGACATTTAAATAACTGAATGATGATAATAAGTGCAGATAAATACATGTTAAACCGAGTAACCCATTTCTTTCTCAGTGTAAGGACATTAAAACAACTGAATGATGATGATAAATAAGTACAACTACATACATGGATTGCTATAAGATATAACTGTTTGACTAATTAGTACCTACCTACCATTTTTCAGCTGAACTAGTGCGAAGTATCAAAATGAGCAAAGCAATGCACAGGTCGGCCGCGTGCAGCGCCGACGCCAAAAAACTCGTTATAACGAAACACAATTACCGAAGGACAGGAAAGCAGAGGAGTCGACAAAAGATTTTGAATAAAAAATTGACCAAGCTCTCCAAAACTATCCAAAAGGTTTAGATATTTGTAGGTTTTATGTAGGATAGCCGCGCCCCGGGGCTTCGCTCCCATTGGAATTTTGGGATAAAAAGTACCCTATGTGCTATTCCCGGTATTTTTCTGTATACAAAATTTCATTGAAATCCGTCCAGTAGATTTTGCGTGATTGAGTAACAAACATCCTCATAAACTCACATCCATACTTTCGCTTTTATAATATTAGTAGGATTTGGTATGTATTTTAAGTATGCGAGTTTCCAGATACTTTGTTAAGTAACTATTCTAGTAATACCACTCAAATACCAATTTAATTTTTGAGAATAAAAGAATAAGGAAAAGCTAATTCCATGTTTATTGTTATAGAACCCACATATTATATATCTTACAAACATTGACAATGCGAAAGTTATTGAGACAGTTTCTTTAGATATTTAGATGGATTACACAGGCCTACAAATTTTAGGTCATGAATTCCCCTTTTCAGTTTAATAACTGATATTGACTAAGTTTGATACGCTGATTACAAATATGTAATCAGTTTTTCTTCATCACGTCCAGATTTTTAGTTATTGACCATGAACCAAAATTGCAATAAAATACATTTTTTTACAATAAAAAAATATTTATTAAAAAATACTTAGTTATGATAATAAATTTTTGTACAATATAAATTAATTAATAAGTTGCTTAATTCGTAAACACGTTAATCATCCTTGTGAAACCTTGTTCTTTTTTCTCCGAAGCTTCTGTTTTGTGATTTTCTCTTAAATTTCCGGTTTGGCTCATCTCGCTTCAAAAGCCAACAGTAGTCCGCTAACATATTAGGATTCCATCTTCCCTGATACCTCTTTTCCATGTCCTTCAAGTCCTGATGAAATCTTTCACCCTGTTCTTCGCTAACGGCTCCTAAATTTTCCGGAAAATAGTCAATGTGCGAATTCAGGAAGTGAAGCTTAATGGTCATAGAACAGCCCATCAAGCCAAAATTTGTTATCATTTTGGCCACAATGTAAGTCCAAAATACATGTTCTGTCCTTTTGACCACTTGCGAAGCTCTCGAACACATGTAGTACAAACTTTATGAGGTGTCCAAGGTTTGTCCTGGTTGCTGATGGTAAGTCCAAAATACATGAAGTAAACATTCTTCACAAAGTCTGTTATGCTTGCTCGTTGTTTTACCGTCACAAATTTCCCACAAATATAACAAAAACTATCGGGAGAATTCAAACAATTACGTGATGACATTTTTAAGTTTGCGTTGTCCAGTGCACAAAGAAACTGTGATTTTTCTAAAATGGTGTGGGTATTTATACCAAAAATAATATAATTATAATTAACTACGTGTACCCTCTTCTACGAATTGACATAAAATTGTACATAACAATATAGTTATATCTGTATTTAATACGCTCATTACTTAACGAGGCTAAAATCACCCCTTTTCAGCGCAATAAAGACATATTTCTTATACTAATTATGAAGTGATTAGCAAATTATGAATCATGATTATATTCATCATATTAATAGATTTATTTAATGCAGTAGCAATTTGATAAAACTCGTTTAATATTTTTCTATCAATTTTTAAAGGGAGCTCTCCGGCCAATTTTGAACAAAATCTAAAACTATAAATAAGATAAAAGTCTGACGTGAAGGATTTTTTTTACTATTTTTCTCGTAATCAGCGTGTCAAAATCTATCGAAAACGTTACTCAGAAATGAAAAGGGAAAACCATTGTAGGCCTGTGTTATTTTACGAACGAACATATAAACAGATTGCGATGGAGATTTTGAAGTAAAATGAGCTGTAAAAAGCATTAAATAGAACATAATGAACGTGTAAAATTCCAAGGTACCTCCAGTTATTTTTCTTCCTCTCACTCAAAAGCTTGAAAGTATTTTCCAGCGACATTTCCTTGTGTGTTTAACCACTGTTTGGTTACTAGCTCCTACTAGCAATTTACTTTTGAATATTCTACCATTATTATATGTAACAACAAAGTCGTCTCTAAGTATTTCTCTGTCCGCAACAGTTAATTACTCCTATAACGACAGTTAGAGCATAATGAGATTTTTGCAATTCAACAGTAGCACATTACAGGGTGCTGTTTGTCAACCCCCTTACCCCCTTCCCCCTCCCGCTGACCTCGGGGGAAGTTATTAGGCTGCTTTGTTAATGAATCCCATGTAAACACGTATGTGAGGAAGATATATATTGTCCAGATCGTTTTAAGTTTTTAGACGATTTATGACTGTTGTAAAATTTACTATTGGTGAGATATATTATGTGTGTACAAGTACAACTGTCTTTTTAGGGCACCGTTTTATTGAGGATCGTGAGTTCGATTCCCACATTCGAAGTGATTTCTTTATTTCTTTAAAAATGAGGAACTCACTGCACTGACAGTTGCCCAAGGCGTGCAGTGAGCTAAGGTTACATTAATAAATGGATAAATAATGTATACAAACATTAACAAATCGTCTTAAATTAGTATTAAAAATATCCACATATGGTAATTATGGTATGGTATTATATGGTATGGTATGGTGATGAGATTATTTATTTATTTAAACTTTATTAGGTACACAAAAAATACAATATAAACGTACAATTGGAGGGCTTATTGCTAAAGCTCTCTACCAGCCAACCTTCGGGTTATGCAGAAAATTTTAGGTGGGTGTATAAGTAATAAAGGTGATTACTACCCAAAAGTTTCAATAAAAAAATTTGACTTTGACTTTGAATTCGTACTTAACCTACTCGTACTTCCTACTGGTAAATGTGAAAGTTCATCGGTTTGTATTTGTTACTCTTTCACGAAGAAACTACTAGACGATTTTCTATGAAATTTGATAGACAGGTAGAATAACACCTGGAAAGCACATAGAGCACTTTTTATCCCGAAATTCTTGCAAAAGCAGAGCCTCGGGGCGCAGCTAGTAATTAAATAGGGATAAGGCCGGCCGCTCGTATACAATTTCTCGTAATATTAATACAAGGCATGTCCAGCGCTGAAGCCTATTTGGGGAGAAACCATCAAACCGATGTAAAGGCTCGTATAACGTTTCTTAACTTGGATATTAGATACTTACGGTAAGGATATTTTGTTTAGGCTTCCAAATGTTCATTTTATTGTGGATATAAACACCAATTATTAAAAATTAATTAGATAACCATATTTTCAAAAATCTCTTTTTTTTTTTTCTTTGCCTAGTCTTCTCTCGTTTCATTTGGGGTCAGTTCTCCTCGTCATTCTCCACCAGGTGGTGCGGTTTCGAGTCGTTGCTGTGTCGGCTCGAGCTTTTTTAAGGTCATTGTTTAAGACGGACTTCAAGGTTTAAAGGGGTCGACCTGATTTTCTTCTACTGGCGTCTATGTTGAGGATTGCTGGTCATGTGATATTTTAAAAAATAAAAACAAGAAATTAAAAAAAGGGCATTGACCTAGGGACCCAAGAGTTTAACTGTCAGTGTCGTCGGTACGGAAAAACATTAGATCGTAACCAAAGGATATACCTTGACGTAGCTCAAACTCAATATCCTATAGCGGCGAGCTTCGTATACGTGATTCGAAAAAAAAGGAGTTGAAAACTCCAATATTTACGTAACATTTTCCCATCTACTGTACGCAACGAACTAATATACCATAGAACTCTAACAAAGCCAAAAAAATGGTTCCACGAAATATGCACCTCTGTGGGCGGGGCGTAAAATACACACCTCACTTCGCCTCAGTTCGCCGTGGCGCTGCGAGTTCAACGGTTGTACTTGTACCTAACACATAAGTGTCAATTGTACGTATCATCGAGTAATTTCGCAAGTTTAATTAGAAAAAATATGCCATCGTGTGTCGTAAAGTGGTGTAGAAATCACACAGATATGAAGAACAGCGGAATTACCTTTCTTTCCTTTGCCGAGACTACGTAGTACTTATATTAATTCTGTGCCGAGTCCGAGACTTCAAACGCGAAGCGGCTGAGCCGTTTGTTTGAGCGGTAGCCGGCTGCCGCGGTGTGTTGACTCCGCCCCGTGACCTTGACGCGCCCAATCGTGTACTAGCTTTTTCTATGAGAATGTGTGAGTGTCTTGTTGTATTTAAGTACATTTGTTTGCGTAAATGGAACCAAGATTAGAGCGTTCGTTGTATGACAATTACACTTCCATATTTATTTATAATTCAATGACTGTACGGCAGATTAATGAGAATCATCCTGAGGAATCATCTTACCTTACCCCTAACGCCTAAAATCACGTAATTAAATAAAAAATGCATATAGATATGTAAGTTTCCCCTCATGCGAAGAAAGCGGGAAATTACTCGACGGCGTAATCAGACTGATTGGAGCCAGTCCTTCAACAGAGCCTTAGGTACCAATTAGGAGGCTCTAATTATCGACTGCATCAGCCTGCAGCCTCTGATGAATATGCAGCAGGACAATTGGAGTTCCGAGCACTTATGTTAATGCTTGTTTCTTAGCTTAATGATTCTGGAGGTACGAACCTTACTTGCTTAACTTAGATTTGAAATCGTACACTGGGACAGCCTGGGGCTCCGCTACAGTGAGAATTTTGGGAAAAAAGTTATGTTTTTCCGTTTAGATTTTGCGTGCTCGAGCAGACATACTTACAATATAAACTGTCATCCAAACTTCACATTTATACTCTAGGTTCGTTCGTTCTTTGTTTTATTTGTGCAATAAAAGTTATCTACGTGTATCGAGATGTGACAAATTTCTACAAAATCCACCCGGGCATGACTGGTAAAATCAGCAAAAAGTAAGTAGGTATCTTGTGTATTTTTCATACAAAATTTCACCCCCCACAGCAGCTTCTTGGGTTGGTGGTCTTCTTGGGTCTTGAAGTGGTTTAGGCGTGAAAGCGTACCAGACAGCCTTTCGCATTCATAATATTAATACGGATAACAAAGTCAACTTTCCCAGTAAAATTAACACGGAAGTCTTTGGACTTCCGTGTTAATTTTACTGGGAAAGTTGTTTCTAGGGCTTTGGCCCTAGAAACAATTCTCAATAAGTGAAAACCTATCTATTCGTCAACTAAGACAAAAGTAAGGCTGTATGTAGGCTAGCGAACGACGGCCACTGAGATAGGCGCACCTCATTAAAATATGTAAATGCACCAGGCATTACTGAGATAGGTGCTTCTGACTTATTGGCTGGACAGCTTTAAGCTCTACATATGCAAGCTATGGGGAATAAGCCTTAATTTAAATTTGGGTTCCAAATCTTAAATGAACAAATAGTCTGAGTATACTAAATTACATTATGCAGGAATTTAATATAGTAAAGTTCAAGAGTTTGTATGTATGTTTGCTTGTTTGAACGCGCTAAGATCTACAAAAAAAAAAACTAGAAAGAAAAAAAAACTATAACAATGACATTCCTATGAGATATAAGTCTAATAGGTGAGTCACGCGACTTCGCTCCCGTGACAAATTCGGGATTCCGGATAGCCTGTAACCTACTTCAGGAATGTGTCCGAAAATTATTTCTGTGTATGATACATCATCAGGCATCATAATGTCATCACCATCAAAATACATTAGCAGCAGCCTAGGCAGGTGGGCAGTAACAGCCTGGGCAGTACTTAGTTTGGGCCTTACGTTGGCCCAATAGATGGGTTTTAACGACTGCGAATACAGCCAGGATTTATTTATTTCATTCTTTAAAGCTGCTGGGTCAGTCTGCGCAGAACTTAGGATACGGCCGTGACCATGCCGTGACCCATTACGTTGGCCCAATAGATGGGTTTTAACGACTGCCAATACAGCCAGGATTTACTTATTTCTTTAAAGCTGCTGCTGCCAAGCCTGGGACCACTGCCCCAGCAGTAGGGACATTAGCAGCAGCCTGGGCAGTAGCAGCCTAGGCAGTACTTAGAATGGGCCACATGACTCACCACGTTTGCCCAATAGGTGGGTATTAACGACTGCGAATATAGCCGGGATTTTTTTAGGCTGTGCTGCCAGGCTGCTCTGCTCCTAAAGTCCCTACTGGCAGAAGAAAGGACGGGATTTATTTATTTACTAGCTTTTGCCCGCGGCTTCGCCCGCGTAAATTTCCCACAGGAACAGTGCTTTCTCCCGGGATAAAAAGTAGCCTATGTGCTATTCCAGGTCATTATCTACCTCTGTACCAAATTTCATCGAAATCCGTCCAGTAGATTTTGCGTGATTGAGTAACAAACATCCTCACAAACTCACAAATTCACAAACTCACAAACTCACATGAAAACATTCGCATTTATAATATTAGTATGGATTTACTTTTTATTAGGTACTATTTTGAATATTCTTTTCTATAAATGGTGCAATAAAGTGTTAATCTACTTATTTTTAATGCCGTGGTGGCATACCACCATCCGCAAGTTGTGAACGCATCAGTCGGTAGCGGGCACCTACCGCGCGCAACTATTTAGTGTCATTACAAATGTCGCTCGCTCCGCGTGTCCGTCTGTGTGCGGCTACCGTTCTTATTAATAAGGAGTATTGGTGGGCAGGTGTGGAGATGGCTTTTGTTGCCTTCGTTTTCCTCCTTATCTGTTGTCTACCTGATGGATTCACCTTGGCGGACTTCAGGCATTTTCTGATCCATGGTCCACTGGAAAGGTCTCAAGAAAAAAATAAAAATAAAATTCGAATCAGGATCCTGCTTCGAATTTTATTTTTATTTTTTGTTCTTAACCAATTCATTGTGGTTACTTGATCACAAACATAACATGTTTTATTATATTATTATTATTTTTTCTTATATTTTATTTTATTTTTGACTGTAATGAATAGCCCCTCTGGCATGCTAGGCGACCAAGACTGTTTCATGAGTTTCTTTCGGCATTTCTTCTCAGCAGTGGTCGTTCCGAAATGCTAGTAGTTTGTAGCTTTGAAACATAATATATTATGATTAAATAATTAGTTATCGACGTGAAAAAGAGCCTTCTTTGAAGGCCAAGTTTCAATAAAAAAAATTGACTTTGACTTTGACTTCATGTGGGGTGAGCAATCGCTCAATGGGGTAAAGCGGCACTCCCTATTATACATCGCGACAACCCCCTAACGGTTGGTACCGGGAGTACGCTAATACTATAGATAGACATCTAAAAAATCGAACATCTAAAAAAATCGTTTTGATTTTTTTTCTAACTTTATGCTATATTGGTACTATATAGGCATAGGGGCTTAGGCTTCAGGCGTATCAATCCACTGACAGTGACATACATAGACCTGGTAAACTACGGATACATTGTAGTGGCCTCATCATCAAGCATTTAAGAACCATATTCTTGTCTTCCATTTCCATCTGTCTTCTGTCATCGATTTTACTTCCTATACGACACAACTGGGTATTATTCATTTATTTGGTTTATAAATGCTGTCCTTTCCCTCTCCTAGCTTAAGTCTCAGATAATACTAGTTTAAAGGCCTCTATTTAATAAGAAATAATTGAAAAAATATGCCATCAGTGGAGACTGTCATGTTGTGTAGAGCTTTTTTGGATTTTTGAGTACCAAGATGCAGTTAGTACTAAAGTACCTACTCTTATCCTAACTAATATTATAAATGTGAAAGTGAGTTTGTTTGTTTGTTTATTTGTGTTACCTCTTCACGCTTCATCTACTGAACCAATCTTCCTGAAATTTCGCAAACACATAGTTAGAAGTACTGAGAAGGACATAGGGTACCTTCCATCCCCAGAAAAGGGACGGTTCCCGTGGGAAATTCACGCGGGCGAAAGCTAGTTTAATATAGAAATTAGATTATGATGAAAAAACTCCATGCGAGCAGGACTTGAACCTGCGACCAGGTCTTTATACAACCTTGCTCGTGGTCAAGAGCAAACCCATCTTTCATTTAAAAAAAGGCCACAAGTGCATGAAATAACTGGTGAACCGAATGAAAATCCCTGAGTATATTTCTGATATCCCTGCCCTGGAGTGCTTTACGTGTGTTAGCAGTGCAAACGAAAACACCTGGAGGCCAAGGTGTTGGTAACCCAAAGTGATGGGACATAAATAGACCGTATCTCATCTAGGTTGTACTAGTATTTGGTGCCTTATGAAGCATTACGTAATCTTGTAAACACCATTAGTTTACCATCTATCTCTAGAGATTGTATTGATTATACCACTGATTAAAATAATACTCTAATAATTATACAAACCACTTACAATTTAACTTATTATTTTTTGGTAGTTTATAATCTACCTGTGACCATCCTGTATCCGTGATTAAAATGCATGACAGACGGCCCAGAAATAAAATTCTTGAGTTTATTTCTGTGCAGACGGCGAAATAATATGTCTTATCTTGACTTTCCATGCCTCTATTTCCTGCCATCATCTATTATTCTTTCCGTATCTCTAAATGTGCTAATCAGCCCAAAAGTTTCTAAATGACAAAAAATGTATCATTTATTAGTTCAGATTGAGCCCTCTCTATACTCCAAAGCAAAGGTTCGTTACCTCAACCCGCTGAGGTAAGCAGTGTTGTTTTATTTCCATCTCCATCATTACGTACCTTCAGCTCATTACGCCCAACAGATCACTCGTTTAATTCTTGCATTTCCGATCCAAAGATATTCAAATATAAACCCTAATGACGCACGGGAAATGTTAATAAAATGTTAATGCGGCGAAAGCGGCCCCCGGTAGCAATAAGTGACAGATTTGCTTGACAGACACTGCTCGTTTACCACAATGTATGGATAAGTCACGACTTGTTTTTTGTATGATTGGTATTCACGTTTTGATTTTAATATTTCGTATTATTTTTTTATTCGGGTGGATTTATTTGATAGATTTATAGAGATGTGTGTATGTTGGGTAAGTATATTGGATATGATTTGAAAGTCCACCAGTTCTCAACACAATCACTATTTATTGTTCTTATGTGTAACACGGAAATCACGAATTCACAGATAAATCGATCGGGCCTATATTGACATAAGGAATTACATATAGAGTACAATTGAGCTACCGCGACGGCGAGCGGGGTGCAACTGGCTCGCTCCTATCGCGTTGGTTAAGATTGCAGCGTAAGCTTTTTACATATTATAGGTAGGTGAGTACACCTATATCATTTCCCACCTTTTTTAGAAAAATTTTTGAAAGAATAAGAAAATTTTTACAAACGAAAAAGTAAGTACATTAACTAATAACAAGTCATATCTAAAGTTCTGCGTAATGCAGCTTGCCTACGTGCAGAAATGTGCTACGCTGCGTTTTATAGTTACAATAACAAAGGTATAAATTTCAAGAATAACAATGATGAAACGTTATCAAGTTACTGACCAACAATTACAATTACGAATGCTTCTGCTGAATGTAATATAAACTGCTAATGATAAACATTAATTCAAATGCAATTTGTGTTTCTTGAATACAAATTTATGTGTACAGTACATCATACCTATGATATAAGGATATATTTTGCGTTATACATAAAATTTTGAGAAAAAAAAATTTTTGACTTTTATACTAACTAATTAAATGTAGGTCCGTATATACTATTGGTATCGTACTCTGCTGTACCGTCTCGGCTTCATCGTGGCTGGACCAACGACAGCGCACTCTGCAGAACGTCCTACGATTGTACAACAAAACACGATACACAAAAATCACACATAACACTTACACATAAGAGATAAGTTTATATAACAAATATTTACGAGTGACCGATCAGGTGAACACTACTTTAGGCGTCGGAGTTGTTGAAACCGATTGTTGTGGTACTTGTCGAGTATCCACCTTAATATTATGTAAGGTTGTGTTACTGACAACTTCTTTCCACATCCATTTTCTAACACTTTTAATGCAACGTCTTTTTGCACAGTAGCACAAGGTAATTGCGAACAAAATTACGATCACAATCATCACTATACCAAGTATGTTTAACTTGTTGTCTATAGTGACATTAGATAAATTCTCAGTGACAATTACATTTTCTTTTGTCTGACTTGCACCCATGTTGTGAAAATGTTAGTTCACAATAACGATCGCGACAATGGTTAAATGCACGAAAAATAATTTTGTAACAATGAACCTGAAAAAGAAAAATTAATGCTTTATACTTTGTGCTACGTGATTATAATAATTTATAAGTTTCCTGTAATTTTCGCTAAGATGACAAATTGTATCACGTTGTATCGACGCTGGTATGCATGATTATAAAATAAAAATATAGTAAGTACAGAAGTGTAACCAAAATGTTGGTTTGTATTCTACAAAAATCTAACTGGTTGCTTACTAACTCTACCTGATCGTGTGACATAAGATGATTTACTAGGTTCGCTCGTCTGAATTGTGACTTTCTTAACATTTTTAGGTTTTTCTAAATTTAACTGATAGTCTTTTTTCAAATAATCTTTAGATAAATCATTACTTTCCATGTCTTCATTTAATACATAAGCTGGTTTTAAACGATCTATAGATACTGAAAGTTGTCTGTTAGGTAACTGAATTTTAAATACTTTATTTGTCCTACTGATGACGTGGTATGGTCCGTCATAAGGAGGTTGTAACGGTTTCCTTACTGCGTCATTGCGGAGAAAAACATATTCGCTATTCTGTAAATCTTTGTGCACGAATATCTTACGAGGATTTTTATTTTCCCTAGTTGCAGGTTTAAATTCGTCAATAATTTCTTTTAATTTACGTACATAGTTATATTCATCGCATGGAATGTTATTTGTCTTATTGTCACATAAGTCACCTGGCAACCTAATATTATCACCATAAACCATTTGAGCTGCAGTAACACCTGAATCTAACCTAATTGCACTTCGTAACCCTAACATAGCAGTGGGTAATTCAAGTACCCATGACTTGCTATTTAATCGGGCTTTAAGAGCGTTTTTCAAAGATCTATGCCATCGTTCGATTGCTGAATTACTCGCTGGATGGTAAGGAGTTGTTCTAATTTTGTGAATACCCAGTAATTTCATAAGCTGTTTGAAAAGGTTGCTTTCAAATTGCCTACCCTGATCGGTTGTGATTTTAATGGGACAACCAAAACGACAAATCCAACCATCATATAATGTTTGGGCTATAACTTCAGCTGAAATTTCTTTTACTGGGAATGCTTCGGGCCATCGAGTATACCTGTCTATTACTGTAAATAAATATTTGTTCCCGTCGGAAGTTTCGGGTAATGGGCCTACCAGGTCGCAATGAATTTGTTGAAAACGACCTGTGGGTTCAAATTGACCTAAATCAGAAACAGTATGTCTTTGTATTTTTGCTCTCTGACATCGTACACAAGTTTTCGCCCATCTGTTAACATCTTGATTCATGTTTGGCCAAAAATACCTTTCGCTGACTAATTTAACACTAGCTCTAATACCTGGATGGCTCAAATCATGTAAGGAATCAAAAGCAATACGACGAAAATTTTTTGGTAAGTATGGTCTGGCTCTATCCCTAGATATATCACATAAAATTGAGTTTTCATTATCGTAAAATTGAATTCTTTTAAATTTAATACTAGACGTGTCATTTGATTCGTTCAATAGTTTTGCAAGCTGTTCGTCGCCTTCCTGCGCGTTGGCGAGTTCGTGGAAATCTATAACCGTGGGACAAGATATGGTTTCAATTCTCGACAATGTATCGGCTACTATGTTATTATTACCACTTATATGACGGATTTGTGAGGTAAATTCGCTAATGAACATTATTTGTCTAGCGCGTCGAGCAGTTTCTCTATTTGTGCCTAATTTACTCATAGCAAATGTTAAAGGTTTGTGATCAGTAAATACTGTAAGTTCACGACCTTCTATCATGTTTCTGAAATGTATTATTGACATATAGATAGCTAAGAGCTCTCTATCATATGTACTGTATTTTCTTTGAGCTTCTGTTAATTTTTTGGAAAAATATCCTAATGGCTGATACGTATTATTTACTTTTTGCTGTAAAACAGCACCAATGCAAGTGTCAGATGCGTCAGTCATCAAAGCTAAAGGACTATTAATATCTGGATAAGTTAACATTGCTGCATTTTTGAGATCGTTTTTACACTTTTCAAAATTTTCCTCAGCCTCGGGCGTCCATTTAATAGGAGTTTTATCTTTGCGTTTTGAGGAACCTAAATATTTATTTAATTCTGACTGATGGTCAGCTGAATGAGGTATATGAGCTCTATAAAAATTTAACATACCTAAAAATCGTCTGAGTTCCTCAACATTATTAGGTTTTGGAAAATCAATTATAGCCTTTACCTTATCTTCTAATGGTACAATCCCTTCAGTAGATACTTTGTAACCTAAAAAATCTACTTCTTTTTGACCAAATTTACACTTTGAAAAATTTATTGTTATGCCATATTTATTAAATCTTTCGAATACTTGTTCTAGATGTTCTTTATGTTGTATTTCATCATTAGAAGCTATGATTACGTCATCAACAAAATTGAATAAAAAATCTAAACCATGGAGAACAGTGTGATGCATAAAACGCTGAAAAGTTTGTGCGGCATTTCGTAGACCAAAGGGCATTTGCAAGAATTCAAATAATCCAAAAGGGCAAATGACGGCTGTTTTTGGAATATCACTTTCCGCGACTGGTATGCAATTATAGGCTCTATTAATATCAAGCTTAGAAAATATTTTTTTACCAGCTAAAACATATGTGAAATCTTGCAAACGGGGTACAGGATATCTATCTGGTTTTGTGACTGCATTCAAACGTCTGTAATCACCACATGGCCTAATGTTACCATCTTTTTTAGGAACGATGTGTAAGGGACTTGCCCAAGCGCTGCTACTCGGCCTACAAATCCCTAACTCCTGCATAATTCTAAATTCATTTTTAGCTTTAGCATACCTGTCCGGTGGTAGCTGCCTCGCTCGTGCTCTCACTGGTGGTCCCGTAGTCTCGATGTGATGGCGTACGCTGTGCTTGCTGGTTTCCTTATATGACACCGGTTTAGTTAACTCGGGATACCTATTTAACAGATCTTGATAGGGACATTCATTGGTTATCGTTCGTAAAGTTGGCACAGAGCTACTAGAAATATTACCTAAAACGCTTAAGTTGGTTACCTGATCGATCAATCGCTTGCCACTTATATCTATAAGTAATTTAAAGTTAGCTAAGAAGTCCGCACCTAATATTGGTTGCTTGACGTCCGCTAATACAAACATCCAACGAAAAGCTCGTCGTAAATTAAAATCTAAAACCATAAAATGTATGCCATAAGTCCGTATTTCAGTTCCATTGGCCGCATACAATTTATATTGATCACTTTGAGCACGATCTTTTTTATTTACGAAAGTACGAGGTAACACAGAAATGTTAGCGCCACTATCAACTAGAAAATTGAGATTAGATGTCCTATCCCTAACGCACAGACGGTGATTAACATACCGGTCGCTGCCTCCCGCCGCAGACAACACCGTGTCTAGTTTCCCGCTGGAGCCTTGGAGCTGGAGTCGTTCTTCTTCCAACTGCATGGCTGCACGCACTTGTTGGCTCGTTGACGGAAACGGAAATGGTAGAAACACAACCAATTGGGATCTTCGGGGGTTCGCCTACGACTGGTGCTGGGGTTACGTGACCTAGACCTTGAAAACCTAGGGTTCCTGCTTCTTGATCGTCCTCTTTGAGTGGTTTCCAGCTTCTTGAGTCTATCATCTATCTTGGCAATTTCCGCAATCATTGCTTCATCACTCCTTGGTGTAGGCCTGTTGGTTATGGCTGCAATGCTCTGACCAGGGCTCACGGTTTCCATCACCTTGTCTGCTATCGTTGCAAGGGTATCCAATTCTTTGGTGTTGGCCACTGTCAAAATTCCTCTTACTGAAGTCGGAAGGTGATTTTGCCACAAAACTGTCAGTGTGTCGTCGGTGATTCTTCCTCTAGCCAGTTCCTGCATTCTGCGCAATAGTTGGGATGGTTTTTGGTCCCCTAAGTCCATTTCACAAATGAGTTTCTTGATTTTGCGATCTTCGGAATCCTCGAATATAGATAATAATTTTTGCTTGAGCGTATCATATTTCTTGGTGGCGGGCGGGTTACTCACTAGATCGGTAATTTGTTGAATTACGTCTCTTCCTAATTTGGTGATAACCATTTGGTATTTGGTATCGTCTGACATGTGTTGTGGGTTCAGCACTGCCTCCGTCTGTATAAACCACAATCTAGGAGCATCCTTCCAAAATTCCGCTATCCTGGTAGACACTGAGACTGCCGAAAGGAATTGCGTATCGGCGACTAACGTTGGGTTCTCCACGACCAAAGAAGTTCCTGACGTACCTTCTGTGTTATCCATCTTCTATAATTATGTTCTTCGTTTTTTTTTTTTTTGGTAAACGGTCCTCGCCGCCGCGGTATGAAGTTGAGTTGCCCCCGTGTTACACAAACCGTACGAAAACGAAGACGATGCGGTATCTATTAATTATAAGTCTATGTCACAAAATTTGCACTATAAGTCCAACGATAAGTATGTTCGATGTTACGCGTTCTTCACTGGGTCACCACTATAGAGATGTGTGTATGTTGGGTAAGTATATTGGATATGATTTGAAAGTCCACCAGTTCTCAACACAATCACTATTTATTGTTCTTATGTGTAACACGGAAATCACGAATTCACAGATAAATCGATCGGGCCTATATTGACATAAGGAATTACATATAGAGTACAATTGAGCTACCGCGACGGCGAGCGGGGTGCAACTGGCTCGCTCCTATCGCGTTGGTTAAGATTGCAGCGTAAGCTTTTTACATATTATAGGTAGGTGAGTACACCTATAGATTCTAAATAATGGCCCTGCTTAAGAGGAAAAAAGCAGGCTATAACTACTTCCAAATCGTAGCTTTGTTTTCGATCTAGATTTTTTTTTGAAGTTTTAGATAGAGATTGGAGGATTTACCCACTGGCCAGAGATAAATAGCGCAGGCTTCTAAAAAAATCCAATAAGACAAATACAAGAACAAGAAAAGAAACTACACCTAGATAGGAACAAAATCATCTTAATCATCAAAAGTCAAATCGATAGCATCTACTAAACTACTAAATTCACTAATATCCATTTCTTCAAACGCTTGGTCATCTTTCTTGGAAGCACTTATTTCTTTAAGCCCTGTATTTTCTTTAGAAGTAACTTTTGGCGCCAGAACTGTTGACATATCTGGCGCGCCATCTTTGTCTGTTGTCTTTGACACCGGTGTTCCTGGTTTACTACTCGGCGTGGCAGTTTTGCGCCTCTTTTCTTTTGATGCTGGCTGGTTTGCATTCAAGTGGCTTTTCTAAAACAAAAAGTAATTTTAAGGTAGATCCTTGGTCAGAAAAATTATATTCCGAATACGACTTACGACGTCTCATCATATACAGGATGTATACAGGTGAATCTAAAATTTTAATAAAATTGTCTATGAAATATAAACTTCGTAGGTTTTTACTACATGTCTAACAAATAATTAACTCTATATTAGGGTTTCAGCAATAAAAGAGTGTGGTAGACTGTATACTGGTGTTTCCTTTAAAATTTAAATAATTTCGTCACACAGTCAACTAGTAGCTCAATTACCAACCCATAATTTAAAGTTCAAAATAGCAATTGCATAAATAACATCCTCCATCGCCTCCTGTTTAATGATTCAGAATCGAATTTAAATTAAAATCGGCTAAAATAACAGTAAACCGATTCATGACTCGCAAATCAGATCAGAATAAAATGCATTAAGTTGTTTATTAGGTATGCATGGATTGACAACCAAGGTCGGCCTTCAACTATCGAAATGGATGGATCAAAAAAGATGAAGTTAGTAACAGAAATCGGGATGTAATATAATGCCTAAGGAAGACTGTAGGAGGAGGCCATAGGTAGGACTCCTCCTATGGCTGGCAAAATAATTCTACTATCTTTTGCCTAGAATTATTTTGCAGCCACTTGACATAGCCACATAAAATGAAGCTTCTAAGCCAAGGAGGTTACAACCAGAGGAAACAATTGGTTGTATTGTATCCTACTTGTTCTAAGCACACTCAATAGAATCGAAATTAAGTTCTAGAATTCTCGATACGTATTGCTGTATGTAGACTTTTATTTTATTGAGCGTTTGAGCGGCATTCGTTGTCATATAAATTCATCCTCATCAAAAATTCCGTGACCCACTGCTGGGTATAGGCTTCCTTTCGTCTACTCCAACCTTCTCTGTCCTGGGCCATCCTATTCCAGTTATTACCAGCAATATTCTTAACATCGTCGACCGTCATATAAAATACTGATGACAAATCTTGCTTTTTGCAGGGACTGCGGCTTTGCCTCGTGGGGCAGCAGGGCAGAAACTTGGCCAACAGCACATCAACTTACCTTTATAGCAATAGGGGACCGGACAACTTTTTTTTTGATGCATCTTTGAAATATCTCACAATAATAGAATCATCCGTAAAAGAATCACATCAATAACCAAAATATTTCCCAAGATATAGCAAAAAACAATTCACATTTTAAGCGATGTTTGGACGATACCAAAACGACCCTAACTAAACTTACATTCATATGACGTCACGCGTTGAAAATAAGACTTTCCCGAAAAGTTTGAACTCCAATAAATTAGCTCAGGAGAATAATTTCGTGCTGAAAAGTCGCAAAATGTGTTTCATTATATGTATTTTTTCATAAAATTACATATTTTTAACAATTCTCATACCTTGTCCGGTCCCCTATTCTGCCTTTATTACAACAGGTTCAAGCAGAGTTACTTCACATAAAGTTGACTGTACGAGCACTTACAAGTTTCTGATACTAACAAAAAAATAAAAACAAAAGAAGTCAAATCTCACCAATGATGGGTTTCTTCTAACCAGCAGTTTGACATCATCTGCATTAATTACTGTCCGTTTTGCATGTCTGTAGAGAATAACAGATCAAGTTAACCCTAGATATTCCGAAAGGCGCAGGATACAGCCAGGGGCAGCTTAAACTGACTCCCTACCTGACCTAAACCTTTCTCAGGGGGTCAGGTTAATCTGCCCTCGATTGCTTTAAAGGGAGTCGTCCGTAAGGACGCAGGTTCAAATCCCAAACGCGGCTTGACATGTACCTCTCTGAGTTTGTAGATCAATCTGACTCATGTACGGTCATTTTCCTGATTCCGGTAAAGGAAAACCTCGTGAGGAAACCTGCATACAAGCAGGCTGTTCTGTTTATTAGTGTATACTAGCTGTCGCCCGCGGCTTCGCCCGCGTGAGTTTTACTTAGATGAAAAGTATTTTTGTGTTCCAAACAGTTTCAGATGTTTCGGATCTTCGATTTTTATACGTCTACAGAAAATACTCATCAGATTAATCAAGTTTTGCTAAAGCGCCATTTCCATATATGTTATAGTGTAGCTGGTCTCTTAGAGCTTTTCATCAGATGTTCCAGATCTTCAATTTTTATACGTCAGCAGAAAATGCTCATCAGGTTGAACGATTTTTGTTAAGGCGCCATTTCCATATATGTTATAGTGTAGCTGGTCTCTTGCAGTTCTTCATCAGATGTTCCAGATCTTCAATTTTTATACGTCAGCAGAAAATGCTCATCAGGTTGAACGACTTTTGTTAAGGCACCATTTCCATATTTCTTATGGTTTAGCTGTTCTGTTATGGTTCTTCATCAGGTGTTCCAGTTTTCAAAATGAATTATAGCCTATATGTTGCGCAGGCTTAATAGCTATACAACAAAAAAAGTTTCATTCAAATCCGTCCAGTAGTTTTTGCGTGAAACGCGTACATACATACAGACAGACAGACAGACAGACAGACAAGAAATTCCAAAAAAAATTTTTTGCTTTCTATTGTTCTTTTTAGGTGTCCCTCTATCCATTTTAGTCAAAAATACTAAATGTACAGACAAAATATTTTTACTGTTTTATTATATGTATAGATGTGTCTACTTTGGTATCCTAACCTAAGAACCATCGTGATTCGTCACATAAAAGCTATCATATGTTAATAAAATAATCCTACTACTAATCCTACTATCCTATCCTTCCTACTAATAGGTATTATAAATGCGAAAGTTTGGATGTGAGTTTGTGACTTTGGGAGGATGTTTGTTACTCAATCACGTAAAATCTTCTGTACGGATTCCGATGAAATTCGGTATACGGGTGGAAAAATACTGGGTACTTTACAGGGCACATAGGGTACTTTTTATCCCGAAATTCCTACGGGGGGAAGCCGCGAGGCTCGGCAAGTCCTAACTAATATAAATGCGAAAGTGAGTTTGTTTGTTTGTTACCTCTTCACGCTTTATCTACAGAACCAATCATAGTTGGAAGTACTGAGAAGGACATAGGGTACCATTCATCCCGGGAAAAAGCACTATTCCCGTGGGAAATTCCCAGTGAAGAGGTAACAAACTCGCTTTCGCATTTATAATATTAGTTAGGATTTAAAAATATCGCACTCAAGTCGGTCGGTATCCGTTCGGGAGGTACGAATTCATACTCTTACGCCAAAATTATAAAAAAACAATAGTTTGTTCAATCGATATTATAGCTTAGATAAAAAGTTACCTTAGGTAGGAAATAAAGCACCTACTTTGCGAATGCTTCCAAATCTGTGCCATAAATTAAAAGTTTTTTGTACACAAGTTCCGATATGATTTCCATTGCTGGTTTTGTTATATCTAATCCCATTAGGTGACATGTTTCCGTGCAAATGGTTCGGATATCGCGATGAAGGGAAACACGAACTTTCTGAAACAATTTTTTATGTATACCGCCATCTAGTGAAGACCTTGAAAACTAGCCAGCAACTGGAATAAATGGCAAAGTAAAGGTACAGATTCTAATAGATAGATGGCAGTAATTATAATCTTATTATTGCCTAATTTTATATTAATATTTGAATAATTAAAATCAGTTTAATGCCAATATAAAATACTTACATAAAATTGTATACATTTACCTGTCTCGGTGATAAGTTATCAAATGTTGTCATTTTGTAAGCAAGCCGATGACAATCATTAAGTAAATTACCTACACAAAAATTACTTATTATACTTTTGTACAAGATCCCTTTATTATCACATATTTTTTATATCGTAAAAAAAACATTGAAACCAATTTTACACTAAGTTATAAACACAACAAAAATATAACCTCAAAATCAAAAGTAAACAAACCATAGACATTTTTTTTTTTTGGTTTCTTTATCCGTGAGGAAAGGCAAAGGGATCTAAAGCTCATACAGCCATCGTCTGTAATTGTCTTTTCTTCGATATTCCAGGTGATAAGGCGTAAGCCAAGTCTTTTGTATCTTCTTTTGTCTTCTTTTTTCTGGTAATAAGGCCAAGTCTTTTGTTTCTTTTTTTTGTCTTCTTTTTTCTGGTAATAAGGCGTAAGCCTTCGAGCAACAAGGACTTCCGCGCGCGGCCCGGAAGGGAGGCGCCATAGATGTCTTTCCCCTCTGGCAAAGCTTAGGTCCAGGTGGACTTGAGCGTTTATAAAAACTGTTTGCATTCGGACTTTTCGCTAGACAGAATCCATCAGTCAGTGTGAATGACACATAGGCCGCAATACAAAAAAATCCGAATTGTTCAATTTTGTGCTGCAAAAAGAGGTCTGGGACATCTATTTTACAGAAAGATGGTGTTACATTTCTCTAGTAAGTAAATTCTTATCATATGATTATAAATTAAACAAAAATTCATACATTTTATTATAATGTCATTGTTGGATTTGTTTACCAACATCAGTCCGGTCGCCTATAGAAACACGGATTTGTCGAGTGATAATTCCGTCCAACATCTAGATTTAGTGATGTTACTTTGCTACATTGTGTGTTGTAGTCCTGTATCGATAAACTGCGATAGGTATAGTTTTAAATTGTTGTATGTTGTAACGTGTATTTTCTTATTTTTTTACAGCTTTCCTAAAAATACCTACTTAGAGATGTGTGTATGGAAAAACTTGTGCAACAACTAGCAAACCTGGGATGCCAAAAAGACAAGTCCCGTTTGTTAAGCTCATTATAAGGCATCTGATTTCCACGAATGGTGTAAGTCAGCTCCGATGAACAAAACTAAATTGAACAAGAGAAAATTATTAGAAATAGTTACCTGTTTAGATAATTTAAATTTTTTAAGTATTCCTTTCTTGTCTTTGTGGTACTTAACTAATAAACGTGATAACTTTGCAACTGTGATTTTATTTATTACTAGCTTTCGCCCGCAGCTTCGCCCGCGTGGATTTCCCACGGGAACAGTGCTTTTTCCGGGATGAAAGGTACCCTATGTCCTTCTCCGTATTTCCAGCTATGTGTATGCGAAAATTCAAGAAGATTGTTTCAGTAGATAAAGTGTCAAAAGGAACAAACAAACAAACTCACTTTCGCATTTATAATATGTAGTTAGGTTATGCTAATTCTGCGAAGTGCACACTCTGCGAAGTGCACACTCTGCGAAGTGCACCAATTGCGAAAACCACCATTTGTTCGAGTGTACGTTTTGCGAAGTGCACATTCTACGTCAGACCCACAGATAGAATCACTAGTGTATAAAAAATGCAAATTACTGCTAGAGCCCCGGTATCCATATTTCCATACCTCCTTAGCAATAAATATTATAAATGCGAAGTAATACTGTTATACTCACGGCTAAACCACTCCACAGATTTTATTAAAGCTATTGATTTTAACAAATAAATATTTATATTTCTATTGATTATATAGTTTAAGGCCCGAGAAATTCGATAAATTATAATTCATCGATAATGCAGAATTACATTTTTGCCATTCACTATTGAAAACGAAGTCAAAAATATGTTAATGTGTGTTCTGTCTTATATTCGTACACAAAAATCTGACGGGTGGTGACAGATTTGTCAATGTATTGTTTTATTTTTCATATGTGGTGTCGTAATTTGTCGTAATTACAGATTTTCATTATGTATGTGTGTACCGAACAGCGCATGCGTGAATTTCCCTCCCCCCGCAAAAAATGCCAGAAAGATTTGAATTTAAACCTGTCGCTATGGCTTCTCCCTCCGTAAGGAGTCCGTGTTGCTCTATGGCGTAAGCCAAGTCTTTTGTTTCTTCTTTTTTTTCCCTTTTTCTATTCTCTCTTTGAAATATAATAAGTCAACGTCAAACGGTCAAAATAAGTATTATTCACATCAAAGTCACCAAGTCTTGAGTGTTGAAGTCAAAAATATGTTCTTTCTTGAATGAAAGCAATGAAAGTATTTCGTAGGTACCTACCTGCCTACCTAGGAGGTACCTACCCAACCACAACTATGGACAAAATCTAGAATAAAATGTGTAAAGTAGCCTACTCACTGGCCATTTTGCAGGACATACGGGATAGCCATATAGGATATTGAATGTACCCATACATTATCAAAAATGGCAAACCGGCTTGCCTGAGCATCGTGCCTATAGAAATAATAAAAGGTACTCTGTGCTATAGAAATAGTGAGTTTTAATATACTTGAGTACATCGAAATTAGTATAGCCTGACCACAGAAATATTTTTTTTTTAATATAAGACATATAACTATTATCATATGTCTGTGAGCCTGACCAAGAATATTATAAAATATATTTTATTTTTTTTAAAAACCCTCGCTATGTTGCGGAAAAGCAATAGAACCACAGAGAAAATAATCACTGAATAGAACTAATTTCTTATACCGGCAACCATGGAAGTAATAAGTAGGTACTTTTGTACAAAGTACCTTACTACTTCCATGCTGGCAAGTGGCAACTAATTTAAACAGCCATTTGTCATTTTTCTGTCAAAGTTTGACTTTCAACCATGGAAGTAATAAGTAGGTTCTTTGTACAACTACTTCCATGCTTTCAACTGCTTTCAACATCGATAATTTATCGATGCTTTCAATCAAGTGCGGATCCAGTAGGTTTTTTTTGGGATCGTTTTCCTTTCTGGAGAATATTTCCGAGAAATTTTTAAAAAAGTTTCCGCTTGTTCTTTGAAAATTTCGAGAACGGCCCATACTTAATGGTGGCGGATTCATTTTTCGGAAATAAACTTGTAAGAAACTATTACTACTACTTACTTAAATTCTGTTTAACAACTCTAATCTTAATTTGATATTTTACTGTTATAGTTGCCGTCACGTAAAAAGGCCGCTGGCGGTTAAGCTGCGCAGTAGGCGATAGATCGGTCTATGCGGTGAGCGGGGGTCGGGCGGGTCTCATCCGGCGCGCGCGATTGGTTCGTCAGTCGTACCCATGCGCAAGTTTCAACCCCTCCTCACTCTACCAGCGCCTTTTTTACGTGATGGGAAGTTCATGAAACCTGCCTTCACAGTCTACTTCACAGCACAGTACACGGCACGTGCTCCCGTCATTTAAATCCGCTACTGCTTTCAAAAATGTTGCAATATAAAACGCATAAGTGCTGCCTCAATTCACGGTTTTATATTTCAGATCTCTCTTGCTTCCTCTACACTCATCACTCTCTTCATACATGCTCTCCGGTTATGGGTGCTCCTAATATCGCCCTTTTTAAGGAGGTCCGCAATCTGGTCGGAGTGCGTTCTACGAGGTCGACCCTGACCGACTCTTTCATTCACCTCTGCTTTATAAATACCTTTCGTCAATCTCTTTTCATCCATCCTCTCAACATGCCCAAACCATCTTAACATTCCTTTTTCAATTTTGGTCAGTGTTGCCACACGCCAGATCGAGAAATCTGGATAGAACGGTCGAAAAATCTGTACAAAATCTGTATGAACACAAAACGCTAAAATCTGTATAAAATCTGTAAAACTGTAATAAAATCTGTACAAAATCTGTTCAAGAAAACAATATTTATTATTTTTTGTACATATTTTTATTCATTTTAACAATCATTTTTTTATCAACTTGGAGTTTATAACAGGGTTCATCACTAAGAAGTTGTTTCGTTAAAAGAATATTTGTGGCAATAAATAAACACTAAATTATTATACGCTAAAATGAGATACATTTTCAATCATTCCATCATAGATTATGTGAGGAAGCGAAAATTACGAAAATCTGTATAAAAGTTATGCTAAATCTGTAATCTGTATTGGTAATGAAAAATCTGTATAGATACAGATAAATCTGTATATATGGCAACACTGATTTTGGTCACTACATCCTCTTTCATTCCACACATTTCTCTGACATCAATATTTCTAATTCGATCTTTCAAACTTACACCACACACGCTTCTAAATGCTCTCATTTCAACCGCATTCACTCTACTTTCATTATGTTTCTGCCATACCCAACTTTCACTACCATACATAAGAGTAGGCATTAACACTCCCTGATGAACAGCCCGACGAGCATTCTTGGACACTTTTCTGCTGTTCATAAAGGAATGTAATGCCCCATTCACTCGGTTTCCAGCAGCCACTCTTCTTTCAATGTCACCCTCGTGCTTGCCATCTCTTGTGAACATACAACCTAAATATACGAATTCATTCACTTGTTCTACATTCTCTCCATTTATACCAATTTCGCATTTTGTAACACTACCGTCTCTTTCAAAAACCATTACTTTCGTCTTGCTTACATTCATTTTCATACCCTTAGATTCAAATGAGTCATTCATAACTGTCACCATCTTCTGTAATTCCTCTTCTGACGACGCAAGCAATACTTGGTCGTCGGCATATAAGAGGCATTTGATGCGTAACTCATTCATTCTTAATCCACATTCAACATCTTTCAATTCATTCAAACAGTTGTCCATGAATAAATTAAACAGCTGGTGATGGTGATGCTACACATCCTTGTCTAACACCTTTTTGGATATCAAACCAGTCTGTATAGTTCCCATTTATTCTGACACATGCACTGGAATTTATGTAAAGAGATGGCTGCTCAACCCATACATAGACAATGTAGACCACAACACATTTCTTTTTACTCTATCATAGGCCTTCTCCAGATCCACGAAAGCGCAATACACTTTTTGACCTTTGGCCAAAAATTTCTCGAGAATGCATCACAAGGAAAAGACCTGATCCGTACATCCCATCCCCTTTCTGAATCCTGCTTGTACATCCCAAATCTTATCTTCCGTCCCTTTTACAACCCTTTCAATCAGAACCTTTGCATACAGTTTGCCGACAACGCTAAGAAGGCTAATGCCTCGGTAATTTTTACATTCTTGCCGTGAGCCTTTTCCCTTATAGTGAGTGGTACTATGACGGCTTTGCACCAATCACTTGGCACAATACCTTTTTCCCAGCATAAATTGAAAAGTCGACATAGTTGCACAACCACGACGCCCTGTCCAGCCTTTAGCATTTCCACAGTAATCCTATCATATCCCGCAGACTTACCTACCTATTTTCATTACATTCAGTCCACTCACAATTTCATCTTTTAAAATTTCATCCACACAATCGTTTCACGCAAAAACTACTGGACGGATTTGAATGAAACTTTTTTTGTTGTTATAGCTATTAAGCCTGGGCAACATATAGGCTATAATTGATTTTGAAAACTGGCACACCTGATGAAGAACCATAGCAGAACAGCTAAACTATAAGAAATATGGATATGGTGTCTTAACAAAAGTCGTTTAACCTGATGAGCATTTTCTGCTGACGTATAAAAATTGAAGATCAGGAACATCTGATGAATAACTCTAAGAGACCAGCTACACTATGGAAATGGCGCCTTAGCAAAACTTGATTTATCTGATGAGCATTTTCTGTAGACGTATAAAAATCGAAGATCCGAAACATCATAAACAGTCTGAAACACAAAAAGTCTTTTCGTCTAAGCGAAACTCACGCGGGCGAAGCCGCGGGCAACAGCTAGTATTAGAAATAAAAATACACTGCTATTTCACTGCTTTTATTATATTCTGTACATACATTCTGTAAAAACATCCCACTGAATATATAATAAAAAGCACTATAATGTTTAACATTATACAGCAGATGAAAGTGAAAATAAACTTAATAATTATTGACACCCTCATTTTTTCAGGTTCACTTAATAAGAGGATTTATTTTAATATAATTATTGCGTATTACTTGACAGTAAAAATCACAGAGCACATATGAAGAAGAGCTGTTCATAAGCTAGTAGACCTGTCCCCAGTCGACCAACTTGAGGCTTCTAACTATTTGCCACCAGACGTCACTGTTGTCGCATTCGCGGAGTTCACTTCACAGTGTCAACACGTGCCGCAGATGTGTCGAAGTTACGCGAAATTTTAGATTGTGCTGATTACCTACTTCGTGGTAAAAATCATCGAGATATTATGTTACTAACAAAGTAAAAATCATTTCAAAATCAGCATGGCTTCATAGAGCGAATTTTTGTGCCGACGACATACGTTGTTGAGTCGAATGAATAAACAATTTTAGACTGTTATTTGACAAACAAAACGATTAAATCCAATTTATTGTCTACTTAAAACCATCGATAAAATATTAACAATAATATTTTATCGATGTTAAAACACGTCAATGATAAATTATCTCGTCACGTCGATAGCAAAAGCTTCACCCGAATATTTCTTGCCATGTTTCACATAAAAACTGCCAAATAAATAACATTATATAGTGAACCCTCCCATATAATTACTTGCATTGTCACACTTTATGATAATGTAAATGATAACTTGAGTTACAGTATTAATTGTTAGTACACAAATAAATGCATTACTGAATATTTCAATATTTTAAACAACCCTTCTTAATATAATTTTATTAAGCCTACATCACACGTTTTTAGCCAAAACAGGCGTTACTGAATTGACCCTGGTGCCAAAACTAGATCATTATTGATAATAAAAATAGTACTATAGGTTTCTCAAATAACTGCTACTACTTATACGAGACAGATAAAAATATTTTGCCTTTTATTTTTGCGTAAATACCTTCCAGAAAACACGAAAAATACGAAAAACAAGGTTCACGGCTTTAACGAAATCATTATGTAAAACACAAATTATAATTTCTACATAATGTTAAATCGCGAGTTTATTAAACTAGCTACAAGTTGCTCGTTTAAGATTTTTGAAAAATAACTCGAAAAAAATATTATATATCGTAACAATTCACTAAGAAATTCCCCATACATTTTTTGTATGGCAATGCCATCGCTCAATATATACGAGTTCCAAGCCCACGAAAAATCAGTCTGCCGGTAAGAGTCAAGGGGAATCCACGTCGCTCTGCTGCTCGGGAGGCATTTAATTTTCGCGTGTTCATGTATTCACAGACAGCAGAGAGTAATGTAGATCAGAGTTACATATTTATTACTTTTAATCTTTTTAAAATTTATATAGGTACGTACCATTTTCATACTCATGAATGATGGCCGACAATTTTTGATGAAATAGAAATCGTAATAGGTAAATCGCAATCATAGAAATCGTAATAAATCGAAATCATAGAAATCGAAATCATAAAAATCAAAATAAATCTAAATCAAGATCCAAGATGGCGGACAACTTTTTTTTTTAATTTTGCGATATATATATCGTTTCATAAGTTTTTCAGTGCGCTGATTACGAAAATAACATTTATTTTGAGATCCAAGATGGCGGACAACTTTTTTTTTCAATTTTACAATATGGGTATGTTTTTATAGGTTTTTCGGTGCGCTAATGACAAAAATAACATTTATTTTGAGATCCAAGATGGCGGGCAGTTTTTTTTTTTTCAAGTTTACAATATGGGTATAGATACATAGGTTTTTGGGGACGCTGATGACGAAAATAACATTTATTTTGAGATCCAAGATGGAGGACAGTTTTTTTATTTTATTTTACAATATGGGTATTGTTCTCTAGGTTTTTGGGGACGCTGATGACGAAAATAACATTTATTTTGAGATCCAAGATGGAGGACAGTTTTTTATTTTATTTTACAATATGGGTATCGTTTTCTAGGTTTTTGGGGACGCTGATGACGAAAATAACATTTATTTTGAGATCCAAGATGGCGGACAATTTTTTTTTTAATTTTACAATATGGGTATGGTTATATAGGTTTTTGGGGACGCTGATGACAAAAATAACATTTATTTTGGTCATCAGCGTCCCCAAAAAGCCATAAAACAATACCCATATTGTAAAATAAAATAAAAAACTGTCCTCCATCTTGGATCTCAAAATAAATGTTATTTTTGTCATCAGCGTCCCCAAAAACCTATATAACCATACCCATATTGTAAAATAAAAAAAAAAATTGTCCGCCATCTTGGATCTCAAAATAAATGTTATTTTTGTCATCAGCGCACCGAAATACCTATATAACCATACCCATATTGTAAACTTGAAAAAAAAGTTGTCCGCCATCTTGGATCTCAAAATAAATGTTATTTTTGTCATCAGCGCACCGAAAAACCCTTATAACCATACCCATATTGTAAACGTGAAAAAAAAGTTGTCCGCCATCTTGGATTCCAAAATAAATGTTATTTTCGTAATCAGCGCACTGAAACACTTATAAAACGATACCCATATTGCAAAATTAAAAAAAAAATTGTCTGCCATCTTGGATCCAAAAATACTATTTTTGTAAACCTCATCCCGAAAAATTGGCCTTCATGGGATGCCAGGCAGATGTTTAACATCTTAGCATCCTGGCACGACGGGGATGCTATTTTCTGTCGCGGCATTCGTGTCCATTTTACTGCCAAGTCGCGCCAAGTATGTTTTACATAAGAAAATGGTCGTAATTATATTTTTAGTATTCATTACCGTAAAGCAAGAAAAAAAATTTATATAGGTACCAACAAATCCTTTGCCGGATCTCGGTCACTTATTACTTCGGGTTGGCGGCAATCTCACGTCGATGTGTGCGTGTGACTTGCACATAGCCAGCTGCGGTCTATCAAATACCTAAACTCGGTCGGGCGCGCGGACGTGATACACTCTTAACAACAACAAGTTTCTTTTTTAGCATCCAATGAATGTGTCACATCATACACTGGGTAATTCAGTAGCTAATTGTTTTGTCACAACAGTAAAATATACAGGATGTTTAGGGTAAACACCTGCATCCTTTCTAGGGGTGAAAGTACTCATGAATATGAGCAACTTTTTGTATAGGATCGAGTCTGAAATCTCAAAAAAAATCAGCTGTTTCATGCATTTTGGGCGAGTAGGTATTGTAAAATGTAATGAACAGCTGATTTTTGTTTACCCCTAGAAAGGATGCAGGAGTTTATCCAAACACCCGGTATTATTAATTAATGTATTATATCACGCTAACGCGAGAACATTTAAATGGTTAACTATTTCTTAATTGTTGTAAAATTAGATACTTACATAAGACTGTTTGTTTTTCAAATAAAATAAATTAAAAAAATTACTTATACTGAAAATTGTTATCAACATAGTTATTCGTTTTGCCTGTTAATTAATAAATCTTAAATTCAACGGGCGTCTATTTCGTAAGGTATGTAAGTATGTAAGTCACACAATAAACACCCGTCTTGTCCATGTAACTATACGTTTCATTAATGATTTCCTAAATAACAAAAGAGGAAAACCTGTAGCGGGCTTTTCATTGCAATTTTTGGCCGTAGTAATGATATGCACATTTACAAGTATGCATCACGCAATGAACATCCATCTTGTCCATGTAACTATTTGTTTTATTAATGATTTCCTAAATAACAAAAGAGGAAAACCTGTAGCAGGCTTTTCATCACAATTTTTGGTCGTAGTAATGAAATGCACATTCACAGGATACTAAAACGTGGTATCAATAGGATGCATTTACTTCTCAAAAATATACTCTTGTCATGAGTAACTGTTATTTTACACTTTCTTCACAATTTGTACGACGTCTTCGTCCGCCAGTACGTGGTCAATGCCGACCTTTTGCGGCTGATGCTTCACTGAAGATCCCCACACTAGCGCACTAGAAAAAAATAATAATTTAGGCCTTAATAAATATGACTCTATCAAAGATTGCCCCAGACTGGGACCAATAAGCTAGGGAAACTCAATGAATGATCACAGGTTTGGAAAAAAACAATACAATCTCTTTTTTCCATCTTCTTCAAAATAAAAATAGTTCTGTGAATAACTGTTACGAACGAATAACAATACATATTGTTTGGCTAAACTATTGCCAGAGTAAGTTTTATATTGATAGTTGCAATTGCAATCATATCATCTTGGTTGTGAAAAAAGAACGTTATTAAAAGTTATAGAATCAAGAAGTGGAAAGATGTTCGGCCATTTTGTACGACATGACGATTTGATTAAAAATCTGATAGAAGGAAAAATAGAAGCTAGAAGAGGAAGAGGAAAGCCAAGAAGGGCTTATAAAGACCAAATAAAGGAGAAGGCAAAAGTTGTGTCGTACAAGGAGGTCAAAACGATGGCTGAGGATAGGGAGAGATGGAAAAAACTCCACCGACAAGAACAATGTTTTTAAATTTGAATGAATGAATGAATGGTTGTGTAGGAACTATATATGTCAAATTAATACTAGTATCAGACAGAAACTGGATTCGTATCATCTCATTGTGTATATACAAGTATCCGACAGAAATTACATTTATGGCCGAAACTTAAAAATCAAATAAAAATCAATTAAGCTTTTTGTATAAATTTAGCGACTTTTGTATTATAAACTTTAAAATTACATGTTAATTATGAAAACCAAACTTTTATTGTTGTTTTAAGACGAAAATGGCCGAAACGTTCGGCCCAGTCACCTCGGTCGGACTCTAATAAATACTGATGTTAATCTAAATCAAATCACCACACTTACTATTTAAATTCCTTCACAATCGACCTATGCAGCTTATTACAGAAGTCCTCAACACTTGTCCGGTCTGCATGCAACACCACTGGTGCATTATAATCCGGCAGTTGTCCTTTGGGCTTGGTGTATATTCTGATTAGTTTCAGGTACTCCCACATTTTCTCGAGTAGGTCATCGAAGTTCCATTTGTGGTGGGCCGAGATTGGGACACAGTGCGGAATTTTGTAGATAACATCCAGTTCCTCTATGCTGATTTGATCTGAAATTTTATGATTAAGATTTATTTAATTACTAGCTTTTGACCGCGGCTTCGCCCGCGTGAATTTCCCACGGGAACAGTGCCTTTCTTGGGATGAAAGGTATCCTTCTCAGAACTTCTATGTATACGACATTTCAGGAGATAAAGCGCTAAGAGGTAACAAATAAACTCACTTTCACATTGGCTTTAGTCATGATCTAAACAATGATTGCCAAACGTGACGGCGAATCGTCGTACATTGCTTTGTTTTGTCTTGTCTCAAATCGTTGCTCACATAAAAATTAAGCAATGTATGTTGAGATAATAATATGTCGAAGTATGGCAAGCATGTGTTAATTGTGTAATATAAAACCTATTTGCTCTTACAGCTTTCAATTAATAAGGCTTCTTCTTATCGAGTGTGTTATTACTAGCACTGGTGTCAGATTTTATTCAAGTCGCCTATAGCATCTGACATGACTTTTACGACTACCGACATCTAGAGGCAGTAGCCGTATACACACTAGTTAACTAAATAGTCAGCCAATGTGCAGGTTTTCTCACGATGTTTTCCTTCACCGGAAGCAGGTGGTGGTCTATGAGAAAACTACCACACATGACCACCACAGGTATGATTTGAACCCGGGTTCTATCCGACCTCAGGCGGGTGCCATTACCACTTGGCCACCACAGTTTCATTTATTATTAAGGCTGATGCAGACCGAATGCGTGGCGTATATGTACGCGTGACTTTTCGGTGTACATTGCTTGTGCACTACTACCCGACGCGTCTTATCACAGTAGTGCGCAAGCAATGCACACTGAAGTCATGTGTACGCATATGCAATAGTTCAAAACTCACGTGTACGCATTATATTTACATCGGACTTTAAACTTTAAATATTTAAAATCTCTCTTTGTTCATATTTCCTCATGACTGAGGGTCGTGGTCATTATATGGAATTAAATACAACGAATTTCTTGGCAATTTTAATGGACTGGTTTGCCACTGCCTTCTACATTTCACACACTAGCTGATAATCATCAACCAAAGTGCAGGTTTCTCACGATGTTTTCCTTCACCGGAAAAAATTAAAAAGATGAAGCTCACCAATTTTATTGAGTAGATAGATGCACGGTACGTAGATTCGGTTCCCTTCAATGACATCGATGAGGTCGTCGCTGGTCGCGTCGAATCGAAGCGTTATATCAGCGTTATGTATCTTATATTCGGAGAGGATGGTCTTCACTGTTTCCATGTCCAACTCCGATTGAGGACACTGAAAAAATCATTGCGATTACTGTAAATTATTATCATAAAAAATTACTTCTGTAATACCTAAAAAACATTCACAAATTTGAGGCAAATTACCCATAAAAGGCTTGTTCGTCAATACCAGAATAAAAAGCTTTCATTGAGACAGTGTGAGAGGCCTATGTCCGGCAATGGATTTCCTGTGGTTGAGATGATGAAGATGTTAACAAATATGCTACATTTATGGCTAGGACTGTCCATAACTTCTTCTATGCTTATCGAGACTTTAAATTCTTTCTGACCTGAAAATACTCACTGTAGTGTTCAAATTAATTCCTCCTTTGTCTTTTTTCCTGAAGTGTATGTTTGGAGGCTGTTTGTTTAACCGCAGCCCGAAGCCTTCCAATTCGTGCTCCAACAGTTTCTTGTGCTGCAGCGGCTTCAAGACGTCCAGCACTATGAATACGAGGCTGCAGGTTCTAGCCACGGCTATGACTTGACGACCTCGACCTTTGCCGTCTTTGGCGCCTTCAATGATACCCGGAAGATCTAGCAGCTGTAATAAGAAAAATAAAGGGTTAAGAGATCCTACTATTTTATAAGTGTGGATGTGTTTGAGTGAGTTTGTGGATGTTTGTTACTCAATCAAATGGACGGATTTTAATTAATCCTTCAACTACGGCATAAGATAAGATACATTCAATGCACAACTGGATTTGGTGTCTTAGTAATTTAAGGGTTAAATTTGATACCCAGGTAGAATATAACATGAATAGTACATAGGGCACTTCTTATCATAAAATTTCCATACAGCTTGCAAGAAAATATACTTGAAGGGTTTATTGGGTGGTTGGGTCAGTATTATTTACCTTTAATTACATCAGATTCAAAAGAGCATCTGACATAACTGGACTGTTGCCAGCTGGTAAATGGAGCAATATGCTGCAAATTTGTTTTATGTAACCTATCTCTGTGTATTTTAATTCTTAGTTGAGGAATAAAGAATTTATTATTAATGATTTCCATATTTAAGAGAAATATAAGGCTATCTAGCTATCCCAAAATTCCCATAGAAACAGAGCCACCAGGGTCATCAAATCACTTACATAAATCTAAGGAAACACATTGCAGTGAAATGATAGTAGATATTTACCTGAATTTTAGCACCTTTATATTTAATACAACCGGGCACAGTGGTAAGAGTTGTAAACTCATATGCTGCTACCTCAGAGTACACTCCGGCCAAATTGGAAAGTAATGTTGACTTGCCAACTGACGGGAAGCCCACAAAGCCGATACGGGCATCACCGGTTTTGGCCACATCGAAACCTGCAACAGGTACAACCAAAATTGTGAATGATAAGGAACCAACAAAAATTGTTAGTACTTAGAAGATATTTAAGAAAAGAATGTGTAGGGTCTTTATAGGGCCAATAGAAGCCAAAATGATTTTTGAATTTTTGTCTATCTGTGAGTTTGTATCCGCATCACACAAAAAAACTACTGAATGACATTTAATGCGGTTTTCACAGTTGTTTTGTTGAAGGTCTCACTTAAAATCTGGCATAGGTTTCATTTTGATACGCCGATGAGAACATGAGACATTAATAATAGGAAATTCCGTGCGGGCGAAATTGCAGTAAAGCTATTGCCACTTATTTTTATCAATTATCATCATATCAGCTACCTTCACCAGTTGCTCCGCCGCCTCCCTTTGGAGTGATCAATTCTCGTCTCAACTTAGCTAGACGGGCTTTCAGAAGACCTAAATGAAGAGCGGTGGCCTTATTTTTTTGAGTACGGGCCATCTGTAAATACCAAAATAAAGGTTATCTGAAAGTATTATAACATAAATTAAGCCGACAACTAAAGGATTAGTTATTGAATATAGACATTTGACAAGAGCTTTATCTAATTTAGAATATTTAATGATAAATTTAAAGAGAAATATTATAACCTAGCGTACAAACCTCCGACTCGATCGCGGATATTTTTTCTAAAATAGTAGCCATTGTCACTGATTTTTCTTATGTAATTAGATTATTTACTAATGAAGCTATAATAATTTATGATATAAATATGTTGCATTTAAGTATTTATAAAAATAAATTCAAAGCGTGTCAATCTTGGTTCGTGGACAATTTTCCAGAAACTTAACGACTGACATTTGATTTGTTTGAACTTTGACATTGGTGACAGACAGCCAGTTGAGTTATCGGTGTTGCAAGGTTGTAATTAGTAGCAATCGTTATTTTTGGAAAACAAGATAATAGATTACCTCAGTTGTATTTTAAATGAAAATAATTATTCATATTTTAATTATATTTCGCTGTTTAATATTTGAATAATTTATGTGTACTGTTACAACAATGCCATCTAACGATTTCAATACAAAATAAACTCTAAACTAGTACAAGAAAACTTTAATAGATGGCGCTGTAAGTATTAAGTTTTCAGACGTCTTGTATTGTAATCAGCAACCCTTCAAGAGATGTCGCTGTGCCAACAGTAATAAAACAAACCACGTGGAAATGCTTGCCGCAGGTTTGCGCAACGTAAGTACAGGAGAAAAGGAAGACTGGAAAACTGTTTGTGGGGTATATTCTGAACTGAAATGCCTCAGTACCTTCGTCGTGGCGCGTGTAGTAGGTCTGTCGCCGCGTCGTATTCCCTTCGCCTAAGTTTCCGAACGTAAATGAGGCCAAGAGAAAATTTCACGACTTTGTTTATGAAATAATAGTGTAAAGATTTAGTTAGATTAGAATACTTGGCAGTGTAAATAATTTGTCGTTAGTTTTTTCGTGTAAAATAGAGTTAGTGAAAAATAAAAGATTCATAACTGTAAGTTTGGAAAGTTATGAAATAAATATCTATGCTATTTATTAGGTAAGTTATATTATTCAAAAAATTAAAAGGGCACCATGAGTTTTCTCGGCTAAAGCGAAAGTAAAAGTGTTAAAGCTAAGGAAGAGGTTCATACAAGTTGTTTTGTAGAAACTAATGGGCAAATTATGAAATTACTTAAATATAATAATGTAGCCAGAGTAATTATTTTTTATTTATAAAATTGTCTGATAAGTTATTTTTTTTTTACACAACTGCCCTCCTAAAGGATTTTTAAGTTTTTAGGGTCAAACAGACAATGCCTATACGAGTTTGTTTATTCACCATATGCCGTAAATACTCGTATAGTCTTACCGATTTAAATATGTGGATGATGTTATTTGGGGTGTCCTGGCCTGGGTAACATCTTAAATTATCGTACATTAGAGGATGTACTTATGAGATTTTCTTTGTATCAGTTTCCTTTTTTTTTTCACCTTTGTTTTAATTCTAGATTATATCCTTAGATAAATTTGAAGGTGCCATACCATGCAAATCGGGAAGTCGATAAAGGTAAATTGACTAGAGGTGTTATGAATATATCGTAACCGTTATCGAGAACATGATATTAGAGATAATATCATAATACGAATATATTAGGTTCTTAGCTATCTGAGTAATCGGTTATCCGGTAACAGTTATATATCAGGCACCTCAAATGGTTACCTCTAGCCGTTCCTAGTTATAAGAGTAACTATGATACAGAACGATACCGATAATACTGAATATTTGATATTGGAAACGCACTTTACGGCGTCGTCATCTCCGAAATATGAAGTGGCCGGGATCTGTTCCTATTTTTGTGGATTGTGATATGGTATTCTTTTTTGGAATTGAAATATACTAATATCGTGAAATGCGATCTAATCATCTTTTGTAGCCCACGATTCAGTCCAGTCCATTCGGCCCATTCAGTCCAGCCCAATCAGTCCATTCGGTTGCGATCTATATACCTAGGTAGGTACCTACCTACCTACCTAATCATCTTTTTGTGGCTCACGATTCAGTCCAGTCAATTCAGCCCATTCAGTCCAGCCCAATCAGTCCATTCGGTCCAGTCCAGTCCATTCGGTTGGCTGGGTGGTACCTACGTACATATCACTCGCATAAAATATATTAGTCGGTTGTCCGGACTAACAAGAACGCGGCGAACTCGTATCGTATTCGGATGTTCTCAACCAAGCCTCTTAAAGCGATCCGTGCCAGCAATGCGCTACATGACGCTTGACGGTTCCTTGGTAACCGTTAAAGGAACGTAATACCGACTATACGTTATATTCAATAACATGAATACTGATATTAGACACTAATATAACACCTCTAAAATTGACCTGGAGGATCAGCTAGCGACCTGTCCCTAGAATTCCTTACGCTAAGACCACACTGTAGGTGCCAGCTTAGAGACAAGCTAGGAGCTATACTTGTGTGTAGATACGTACACAATGGCCACATACAGGGCATACTAGTTTGGTGACACCATTTACTATCGCGCTGTGTTGTTGAAGAGAATAGAGCAAAATTGCAAAGTCACTAGATACCTAGATAGATCAACACTTTATTGCACCATTTACAGAAAAGAACATACAACGTAGTAACAAAAGTAAATACATAAATAAATGAGCGCAAAGGCGGGCTTATCGCAAATGCAATTTCTTCCAGCCAACCTAGGCGAATATCCAAAATTAACCATCACGACTGTTCGCTCCTCTACTTGCTTTGTGGCTATCCAGGCGCGCCGCTCGCAGTGTGGCCGCTCCGATGGCATGTCATACGTCTGTTCGCTAGAATCAGTCACTAAGCGAGTCTCTTGGCTCTTAACAGTAAGCCAGGCTACTTGTAGTATGGCCTTAGCCTTATACTTTTGTTCTACAGTCCCCTAACAGACGGAAACCCAGCGGGGCTTTGTAGCGTTCCTTTATCCGTGCAAATCTCTAAAATCAAATTCTACCATTTCCCACACTAGAGGGTATTGCCATTTCACCAGTGAACGAAATTTCCACGATCGAAGTGTCATAATGGAACAGGGTCGTAATATTGAATTTATCTATTAGAAAAGGACGGCCAGTTAAATTTGTGGTTCGTGATAAGAATACGTCCCTGTTCTCGAAGGGAACGTCACTTTCTGATATATTGTGTCGACAATCCCGCGGGTAGATATGCTTTGGAGGACCCTTGGGAAAATGGGAAGGGTTATGGACTGTTATGTTATTTATTGAGTGTTTATTGGCCGATGTCCACGGCTATAATTGGAAAGAATAGTGGACTGGATATAAATATAGGCACTGTTTTTTTATGTTTTGAAATATTTTTGTTGTGTTTAAGATTTTCGACATGATATCATATTGATATGGAACGTACTACCTATTTGCAGATGTAAGGAAACCTATTTCATTTCTAACGTTCATTTTATTTTGTTTCAGATAAAATGAATACATGATAGTCAGGTTAATAAGTTACTTTTAAGTACTTAAATTGTGGTTTATTAATTAAGTGACATAACCAAATTGAAAATGTTTATATAAAAAAATATCTGTGCCAACATCTTAGATAAAAATGGAGTTGACGTGTCCCAAATTTTAAAAATGTCTTCCGAAGTGTCTTTGGAGGGACGGGAGAGGCCTGGGATCATTCGGAGGGCCGCAGGGGCCTGTGTCAGGGCCACCTGTTCTCAAATCGGCCTAGTGGTGTTGGTTGTGGTGTATGTGGTGCTTGGGGCTTTGCTGTTCGAGTATCTGGAGTCGGAGCCGGAGGTCCAGAAGAGGTCCGTCATTCAGAGGTCCAGGGAGGAGTGCCTGAAGGAGCTCTGGGCTATAACAGGTTAGTGTTTTTACTATTTTTTAATAAATTTCTCTCAATAAAACAAATAGGTACTCAAAATTACCAACTTCCTGCGGCGGTGTATCCGAACTGATACGACATTAGAACCTTCAAAAACTCGTCTACGTCTTCTTGAAAGGCCGGCAACACTCTTGTAATACATGGGCAGTGGTGATCGCTTACCATCAGGTGACCGCTTGCTTGTTTTCCGCCCTATAAAAATAACTTAACTGAGGTAATTCTGATACACATACCTACTTAGAATATTGGCAGCTTGATTGGCAGCGTGTCCTTGCTGGCTTGCTGGATTGCAAGACTAATGCGTTGATCAATAAATACCTACCTATGTCTATCTACTTTGGGTATATGAATACTTGGATACTATACAAAATTATTGATTTAAGCATTGACTTCGTTACTAAGCACAAGCTTTCAATTAAGTAAATCATAGTATTAAGTAAGTAGTTGATAGTATCAACTAGGCATTTACTTATTTATTAAAATTTATTTTGTATCTAAAAGTATTCGTCATTGATTTCATACTTGCATATCCATAATATATTATTTAGATACCTACTACATACAGATCTGTTTTTGATTGAATTTTTCATCGATTAAAACAACATCCGAGATCAAATATAGGAACTTTATTTTAAATCCCCAAGGGCTGCGATGGGTAGTAAAAGTTTGTATGAACAACACAAAAGACACTATTTGACACGCGGGCAACAGCTAGTCCTAACCATAGAGCTGAAAAACATGTTTTTTTTTTTCTATGTCTATGGTCCATTGGCTGCTTGGTCTAGTACTCTTTGCCTCTTCATTAAAACGAGGGAATCAACAAAAAATAAAATGTTTATGATTTTATGGCTGTATGGGCTTTAGATCCCTTTGCCTTATCTCACGTATAAAGAAACCAAAAAATTAATGTTTATGGTTTTATCTAACCAGCTCAAGACGATTCTGAGTACAACGATATATAAGTTTAGCCATAAAAACAGTAGCGCCCAACGGCATAATTGCAAAACTTTTGGTACAAAAAACGATAACTAGCATCGCTGGTTCCACCTCAAGAAACTTGCGAATCGGCTGAACATTCAACAAGTTGGTTGTGCATTTGCTGGGACAATACAAAGCGTTCAAACTTGTTTGTGTTCAGGATGCTGTGTGAACAAGTTTGAACAAAGATCCTCTTAGCGTATCGTTTCTGGCGAGCTATGTTTGTGACTAGCTGTGCCTCCAAGCTGTTATTGAAATTAGATAAAAATTTATTTCCTGATTTTTACTAGGGCCAGTCTCAACCAGAGCAAATAGGTTCTAGCGATAAGAAGCCAGAATTTCGTTATTCAATTTCGGCTAATCGTGCGTGTGCCGAAAAATTTGTCCATCAAGGTGAAGGAGTATCCATTTCTTCATCCATACAGGCGTCTTTACAACTTTTACGTTGATTAGTAGATTTTATCCATAAACAAATGATAAAACAAAGTCTGAAATAAAAATATTATACCTGAAAAAACCATCCCAGCGACGTACTTAAGTTAAATTTAACCTATTGCACAGAATTAATATAAGTTCTCTTATTGTTAGCAAATTGTTAGTAGTGATGGATATTGTGCAACAAAATTTCGTAAATTCAGTACTCTATTTTTGAATTTGATGCTTTAATTGAAAGTTACTGACAAATCTCAAAAATAGAACCCGTTATTCGGATTTACTCTTTGGTAAATTATGATTGGCATTGCAGTTCCTAAGCTAAATCTGGTGACTAATATTGATGCATATAAAATTCTAGAAACTTCCTGAAGGAAAGTTAAGTCTGTCAATTTTAATTTCATGTGGTCGCAGTGATATCACAGAATACATTTATCATCTTCTTGAGATAGGAATGGCAAATGTTACCATGTGACAGTATTTAAACGTGAGTGAATACTTTTAGCATTCGCCAACGGTCAATTGGTATTTTTTACTTGTGGTACGATTAATGGAGATGATGCGATTCTCTTTTCTACCCAAGTTGCTGTGCCCGACATGGTCCATAAATGTACTATCATTTATTTGTCACCATATCAACTTTATGGATGCAATAAAATATTGAGTATTGAGTATCAATAGAGATATATAAAATTCTTTCGTTACTGACTGACTGACAGACAGCGCACAGCCAAAACTACTGGGCGTAGGAAGCTGAAATTTGGCATGTAGGTTCTTTAGGGAGTGTAGAAGAGCATCAAGAGAAGATTTCCCAAATTCCCATGGGAACAAAGACCCTACTCTCTTTAGTCGTATTTCCTCATGACTGAGGGTAGTGGTCATTATATGGAATGAAACACACACAACGACTCTCTTGGCAATTTTAATGGAGTGGTTTGCCATTGCCTTCTCAATTACACACACTAGCTGATAATCATCAACCAGAGTGCAGGTTTCCTTAATATTTTTTTCTTTACAGGAAGCAAGTGGTGGTCGATGAAAACTAACATGAGTCAGATTGGTATACAAACTCATGTAGCTCGGGCAGGATTCGAACCTGGGATTTTGCATCCACAGGCGGGCGCCCTACCACTCGGCCACCACCGCTTCTGGTGACCCTACAAAAGCATATACCTACCCTACAAAGACCCTACAAAAGTTTATAAATACTAGCGTGGTCCCGAATCTTTGTTCCCGTGTTCATATAAATACAGTATAAAATGTTCTACAGCAGGTATCTATTCTCTTGGCCATCCCCGTCCCATCCATTGAACCCTGACGCGTAATGACATGTCTCCCTATCTTCCAGATAAATGGATAGTACGAAATATGTTTTGTCCCTTTGCCTGTCCTTTAAGAGAATACATATAATTTTCCCTGTGTCCGGACCACAGAAGAACATGGGATTTGATGTTGAAATAAAATTTTGTTGGTCTAACCGGGTACATTTTTTGCATCCCACTATAATTATTGTAAGAAGAATTAGATTCCGATGGCCCAGGATAGAAAAGCTTGGCGTAGACAGAGGGAGGAGGGGAGCAGTAGATAGCACAAAGCTAACGATGATGAATATTATTATGCGACAGTTTGGATTTTAGCTGTGGTTTGTAGTAACAAACTCCCAAGATATTCTAGACAGATTTCAATGATTGGTACACGGGTAGAAGCTAGGCACACTTTGTATCTAATAATTTATTGTGACAATAATTTCTTCACTTTTCTGTACCATAATACCATAAAGCGTAGTAGAGCCTTTGTAACTACGTCTTTTACCTATCTATTTAACGTATAGATGTAAATTTATCAAATATAATAATGTAATTACCCATATACCTGAGTATACATATGTGAATGTGTATTATATCTAAATATATGTATACCTACATAAAATTAAACGTACTATCGATCAAATATTACAATTATTTTATCGATGCTCGTACCGTAAATTGACATGCATGACTTATTAGTAATTTAGCTTTAAATTTAATTTATCTTTGATTTTTGTATGCCAAATGGCGCAGCATGTAGAACTGTATTTTTATAATTTTATGACCCTTATGAGTACATAAGGGTGTCTGACAAAAAATAAATGAATTATGAACCTTGAAAAGTTAAAATACCTTTTTTCATGCAAAAATTGATTAATGACACATCCCTGAACAGTTAAAGACCTAAAACAAACAATAAGCAATAACAATCGGATAAACACAATCGTTGCTGATGCAGCAACATTTGCGAATAAACAGAAAGCCCTTCGAACAGTGATAAAGTATCCGACAGAATGTCCTTTTGGTCAGGGTTTAAAAAAAGCCTGCGTCATGGCAGCTCCATCAACGGCCGGAAGAATGTAACATTGTCCGTGACAGTCTGTAAAAAATATCAGTGAAGTTAATTTTGTATGTAGAGCAGAGACTTTTTTTAAATAAAGATACCCATCTTTCTTGCTCTTGACCACAATCTTGTTCGAGGACATAGATGAGGTCTACGATGTAGCGAGCTTACCCAGATCTGACTGGTAGATAAAAACCTATCCCTCTTGAATATTAATGTCTCTCTTTGGTCGTACTTCCTCATGACTGAGGGTCGTGGTCATTATATGGAATGAAACACACACAACTACTCTTTTGGCAATTTTAATGGAGTGGTTTGCCATTGCCTTCTCCATTTCACACACTAGCTGATAATCATCAACCAGAGTGCAGGTTTCCTCGCGATGTTTTCCTTCACCGGAAGCAAGTGATGGTCGATGAAAACTAACATGAGTCAGATTGGTATACAAACTCATGTAGCCCGGGCAGGATTCGAACCTGGGATTTTGCATCCACAGGCGGGCGCCCTACCACTCGGCCACCACCGCTTCCTAGAATATTAATGTAATCCCACTAAAATTAAGTGCGATGAAGTGGGACTGGGCTAAACGTGTCAGTCGTATAGAGATTTGACTATAGATTTATAGATTTGACTATAGAGAACTTGAGAATGAGATATTGCGAATAATAATACGGGGTAATTCATGCATTATGTTATATGTATGTCTATAATGAGTTATTTAGTTGATAATGAATACTATCTAATAAAGTAAAATTTTATACTTATCTCAAACTATTTGTCTTTTAAACTTTTATCTGAATCATATGAATTTCAGTCCATCAATATCAATGCCACATTCCAAAATAGATATAAGTAAAGGACATCCTTTATATCTATTTTGGAATGTGGCATTGATATTGATGGACTGAACACATTTGGCTGGAACACATGTTCCAGCCAATGGTTCTAGCTATACGAATTTGTGGAATTCCTTATATCCAATTAGGAATTCGGCGCCAAAATTTCCAATTAAGGGAAGCTAAAACTTGCCTCAGACTAGAATCCTTCTGTGTGATTTGCGTGCGTCGCATCGCATAATTGCGTTGCTTCTTTAACACAAAATAATGTTAACACAGAGTTAGAACTTGTGAACTTCTTTGCTTGTTAGGTATTGGTACCAAATAGTCATTTTAAGTACCGGAACCGGAAAGTACCGATACTTTCTAGGATTTGAAAATTTGGTACTGGCAACAAGCTCTATTTCTTCCTTTCTTTTAGCGTTCCGTATCTCAACAGGTAAATCGTTATAGGAGTACTTTTTTGTGTCTTTCTGTCAAGGCCTTTTCGGAACCCTCGGTTGGAGAGTCCAACTTGTACTTGGTCGCTTTATTTTTATGTTTATTGCATCAATCAATTTAATTGTACTAATAGTTACCATTAAAATATTTTTTGTTCTCCAATTTTTGCCTAAGTATAATTAAAATATTACTTACTACAACAGACATATTAGGGGTTAAAAGTTAAAGCATATTATACATATTTAATTTTAGTAAAAAAACTTTTTATTTTTTTATTTTAACTAATAAGATATCTTATTATCTTCGATCAACTACAGAATAAAATACAGTATAAGTAAATCTCGTTTACCTAGTTTACATTATTAACCAATTTAGTGTTAAATCTGTACCCATTTTATTTTACGCTCTTCGTGCAGAGCTTGAGGCATTGGGTTTTGATATGAACTAATTTGAAGCGTACCTGTGATTCAAATCGTACGTCTGACGTCGACTTTTGATCAATCTGATATGGGCTGATTTTGATTGTTAGCGCAGTACCAATGAGCGAGCATACATAATTTAAGCGTAACTAGAACCACTATATACGTTTATATATTTTTTAATCTAAGAAAGGAGTGGGACATGTTATAGCTACAAAAAAAAAAGCAAGGAGAAAATTTACTACATCCTAACTAATATTATAAATGCGAAATTGAGTTTGTTTGTTTGTTACCTCTTCACGCTTTATCTACTGAACCAATCTTCCTGAAATTTCGCATACACATAGCTAGAAGTACGGAGACGGACATAGGTTACCTTTCATCCCGGGAAAAAGCACTGTTCCCGTGGGAAATTTACGCGGACGAAGCCGCGGGCAAAAGCTAGTAAGTAATATTTTAGTAGTAGCGGCGTCCTTGGGCTCTGCTCTTGTAGGAATTTCGGTAAAACTGTAAAGAAAGTTTTCATGACGAATATTTATTTTTACACAAATCGAGTCTTATAAATAAGTATACCTACGATTGGTGGTTCCAGAGATTGTGTTTGATGTACACAACATAAATTTCTCATTTTTTTTTGTAGCAAACAGCGAACAATAGTAAACCATATATTTAAGATTTCTAACTTGCACTCTGGCAGGCAAAAGTCCTTATTGTTATGCTTATCTTTCTCGTAAGCCTTGTTACAGCGAGTAAATAATAAATGTAAGACATGCGATCATTGCACGCCATTTTAAAATGACTGCGGTTTCTAAAACTTTACCTTTTGTCTATATAAAAATATATAAAAACTAGCATTCGAGACTTGTATTATATTATACCCGGTATTTTTCTACCTGTGTAGCGAATTTCATAAAAATCCGTCCAGTATAGATTTTGCGTGATTGAGTAACAAACATCCTCACGAACTCACATCCAAACTTCGCATTTATAATATTAGTAGGATTTGACGTTATGCGTGTACCATAGTACATATTTTATTAATCTACTTAGATACCCTAAGTACTTATTACTTCCATGGATACCCTATTGTTACAAATTTTAATAATCTGGCCAGTTATTAAAATTTATAACAAAAGGTTTCAATCGAACCCACGTTTTCATTTGCCCGCATTGGCCTGATTTCAACTGGAGATTATAAATCAGTGTCACCATAGACTAAAAATAATTATTTTACTGGCAACACTGAAGGTAAAACAATAAAGGTCGGTGGTCAGCGCCATCTGTTGAATGGTAATTAATAACTTTTGGGACAATCATTGTTTCACTTTGAATATGGAATCGAATTAATTCGATTTGGAACTTTCAATAACAAAGGCTTGTTCACACGGAAATCGGTCGAGAGTTTTGCAGTGAATTTAAGTTGGTTCTACTATTTCTTCTAAAACGTTTTATTTAACATTTATGAGCTTGAAGTTTAAACATTCTGCAATAATAAAGTGGCTGTCTTGTTAGCTGTTCTCAGAAATGAATTACCTATTCGAATAAGAAGATGACAAAGATGTTTATTTTTTCTTTCTTCGCTCTTAGACTAATCCGGAAGGCATCGAATCATCACTAATTCACGCGGCCGAAGTAGGCAACTGTAAAATCAATGGACTGCCGACCGAAACCTTGTACGCGTTGGAAAAAGACGTTTTTACAAGATTAATGTTACCCACCGTCCTAGTTATTAATCATTCGCTGAAAGATTCGTTTACCCCCACTTCCCCAGATTTGTATCTTGGTTATTTTCATTTTATATGAAAAATCGTGACTGGGACGCGAAGCAATTTCCTTGCATTGTGCGAGTGTGTTTAATATTCATGTCGCATGGATGAGGTTATCGTAATGTATCATGACTAGGGTCAGAAGTTGTGGATATAATACGGCAATATGATACACTACATATAAAAATACAAAGGACAGGAACAAAATATAGGAAATCCATTCTTCCATCCATACTAATATTATTAATCCGAATGTCGATCTGTCTGTGTGTAAGGCTTTCACGGCTAAACCGCTGGATCGATTTTGATGAAATTTATTATAGCTATAGTTGAAGACCCGGGGTGAAAAATAGGCAACTTTTTTTTCAAAAATTTATTTTTGTAGGATAATAATTTAGTGACCTAAAAAGTACCCTGATTTGAGTCTTAAAATTATTGTAAAACCAAAATTTAAATTATTTATATATTTTCGATCTGATTATATCTTGTAAGATATTAAAAGCGGTTTTAACTTTTAACGAGCATTTGTAATAAGTGTGAAGAAATTTTTTTTTCTTATATCTGGGCAAACTCCCTTCCCTAAATTAATAACTTCCTGTTTCCTAAATTATTTACTAAATCGTCACAGCATCTTTTCCGCGGTCAAAATAGTAAATTATATTAATAAATTTCTATTTTAAATTCTACGTCCTATTATTATTATAAATGCGAAATTTTAGATCTGAGTTTATATGTTAATATCTACAGGACGCATTTGGATGACATTTGGTACACTGCTAGAAAAATACCTACATAATAAAATAGCACAAATTATACTTTATATGCCGAAATTCCAACGGGAGCGAAGCCCAGGGCTTTACGAGTATATTAGCTCGTTGGTTATTGGACTATATGATATGACACATTAGCAAACAAATGATATGAACATATTAATTTTCTCGAGTTTGCTTGAAACGTCCACAATTACTCCACCGTCACACGCACTGAGCATCAATTATTATATCTTCACATATCAAAGAACATGATAATATAGTCTATAATTGGATTTTCAGAATATATGGAACGCGTTACCTGACATATTGCATTACATTTGCTGTTCGGTTTCTGTATAGCAGCGTCGTAGCACATCGTAGACGGAGTCAACCCCTGTCCTGCGTGGACTTAAAATGCGACAAATGTGATGTGACGCCGTGCTTCACGCGATAATAATAATATTACACGCGACAACGCCGCCATCATAGGTCACAAGTATGTATGTACGTCCATACATTTGACATTGACGCATAGCGCGGCGCGTATTTGAAGCGTTCTGCCGCCAACATAGGATATGGTGCGTAGTCGCACATGGCATGGCTTATTGAGTTGTAGAGGATACAAAGTCGTAGCGAATTGAACGGTAGATGCCGAGAAGTAGCCGAATCGTAGCACTTCGTAGACGTGTGTGTAGCACATCGTAGACGTGTGTGTAGCATATCGTAGTAGTCTTGGTGCGTAGTCGTCATAGAAATACACAATTATTAAGCGTACGTGATGTACGTGTACGTACAGTTCATAGTTCTTATTTGGATAAAAGTTTTATATTTAAACTAGAATAATAAGATTTTTAGTATGATTAATTAAAAATAAAATATTTCTCAATAGATTTAGACGTAAATTAGAATGCTTATAATTCGTTCTCCATTTAGAAGCATCGAAAAGCGCAGGCTCCATTGTTTGTTCCTAACATTACCCTCGGTTGCGAATACTAAATCATCTATCGCGACAGATCCAGGGTACGAGCGTGTGTATTAATCAGGGAAATTGTCTGTGTTTGATGTCTTTCGTTACGCATTCACACCATTTACATGTCTTTCTGTACCAATCTCTACTCATTTATTACTTGTTTCCATAAAGATACATTTTTTTCTTAACGAATAACATTTTATTTTTTCTGTGTTTGTGATTGTTACTTTACAAATAAAGTATAGGATACTAGCAGTGGCTCGGGTATCCTCTCCCGTGGGAATTTTGAGATTAAAAAGTACCCTATGTGCGACTCCATGCTATATTCTACCTGTGTACAAATTTTGATTGAAATCCGTCCAAAATATTTTGCGTGACTGAGTAACAAAAATCCACGCATCCAAACTTTTGCTTTTGTAATATTAGAAGGATATCACAATCGTTTGACATTTTGAAGAGAAAAATAAAATAAAGCACCTGCTAATTTAGTAAACTAAATGTTTAAGAAGATATCTTTAGTTCATTTTCCCTGTTATTTCTTAGTCACAAACAGATAAATTACATCTAAAACATAACTAAAATAAACATTAATTAAATCCCGGATATTGTACAGATATTTGTACAAAAGATTACGTACTATTCCGGTATATTTCGCACTGTGCTAATTAAAATCGCCCGCTGTTGCCACGTTTGAACAATAAATCCAAATTTAATTTCAATGCTTTAGATTGCCTTAAATTGATAATCCAGAATAAGCCTTTGGGATTTAATATTGAATCGGGCTCAATATTTAATTAAGTACTTAACCTATGACCGTTAATTTTGTTACCGGTTGCCTGTATTGAAATAATTAAGGTAAACTAGCGTTTGGACAAATTCCATTATAATTATTTTTTAAAGCGATGAATGGATTTGGCTAAATTTGCCGTGGTGATAGTTGAAGGCACGAGGTCAAACATAGACGATTTTTTACTAAAAATCAACACCTAGGAATTGAAATAGTATAAGTATAATATATGTATATTTTTTTTTAATTGAAATGTTTTATTACTTTGATTTCTTTTATTTATTTATTATTTATGAATAATTAGAAAAACAACTAAAAATTAAAATTTGAGACTCAAGGTTTAAAAAAAATTGTTTATTAAAATATTAAGTAATCTATTCAGGTGTTCATCTGTGGCTGATTCATTTAAACTCATCCTGCTTGTTTAATTTAAAACTGAAAATTGCTTTTGTGAACAACTTTTTTTTTTTTTTTTTTTTATTTAAGCCTTTATTGCTAAACACATACATGTATACACAAATTTTAAACAAAAACCTTTTTTCTCATTAACACAACGGATTTTCCGGTATAGTGTTCAGCGTGTCCTGAGACACATAGGCCTCTTCCAGCTCTTTCCATTCCATCCTATCATTGGCTGTCCTTGTCCAGGTAACTTTTCCTATCTTCCTTATGTCGTCTGCCCACCTTTTTATTTGTCTCCCTCTTCTTCTTTTTCCATCTCGTGGTTGCCATTCTGTTACTATTCTCGCCCATTTCGTCTTGCTATCTCTGGTCATGTGTCCTGTCCAACGCCATTTCAACCTTTTTATCTTTTTCAATATGTCTTCCACCTTGGTTACATCTCTGATTTCTTCTGCGTTTTTGCGGTCTTTCAACGTGACGCCTATCATGCTTCTTTCAATTCCTCTCTGACAAGTTCTCAGTTTCAGGAGATGTTTCTGGGTCAGCGCCCATGTTTGGCATCCATATGTGAGGCATGGCAAGATACACGAGTTGAATACCTTTCTCTTGGCTGTCATTGGGAAATGTTCACTTTTGAGTATTTCCTTGAGAGACCAGAATCTCTTCCAAGCACTTGTCACTCTTCTTTCTATTTCTAATTCGGTCTGGTCTTTAAATGATATTAATTGGCCTAGGTAGGTATAATGTTTTACATATTCGATATTTTCTCCGTCTATTTTTATAGCAATTTCTTCACTGTTTGACATTACTTTTGTTTTTGTTTTGTTCATGGTAAGACCAACTGCTCTGCTCACTTCTGTCAGTTGTTGTAGCATTTCCTGTAACGAACTAGCGTTGTCTGATATCAAGACGAGGTCATCAGCGAATCTTAAATGATTTAGTTGTCTGCCATTAACATTTACGCCAAAATGTTCCCAATCGAGATTCCTAAAGATGCTTTCTAATATTGCGGAGAATAGTTTTGGGGAGGATGGGTCTCCTTGTCTCACTCCTTTATCAATTGAAAACTCTTCCCCAGTTGTTTCTAATTTAATTTGTGCCGTGCTATTGTCGTAGATATTTTTGTATAATCTCACGTATTTTTTTGGCAACCCTTGCTGAATGAGAGCTTTCCAAAGTGCGTGGTGTTCGATGGAGTCAAAAGCTTTGCTATAATCCACGAATGCTATATACAAAGCTTTCCCGTACTCTTGGCACTTTTCAATGAGTTGTTTTACTACGTGCATATGATCAATTGTTGAGAAGCCCGCTCTAAACCCAGCCTGTTCAATGGGTTGTTGTTCGTCCATAATTCTTGTTATTCTGTTTAAGATAAGTTTAGAGAATATTTTGTAAACATTTGACATGAGGCTTATAGGCCTATAGTTTTCAATAACATTTCTATCTCCTTTTTTGTGTAGTAAAATAATAGTGCTCTTTGTCCACTGAGAAGGTATAATTTCAGTTCTTAAAATCGTGTTGTATATTTCTGTGAGTTTCTTTAAATTTTCTGGATTAGTTATCGATGCTTTGATCATCTCGTTTGTTATTTGATCTGGACCAGGAGCCTTTTCGTTTTTTGGCTATTAGCAGCTAGTTCTACTTCTGATTGTAAAAAATCTGGTATATCTTCGGTGTCTTCGTTTTCTAAATTCAGTGCAGTTAAATCTGAGGTCTTATGTTCTGTTGAATAAAGTTTTCTGTAGAAATTAGTAGCAGTTTCAATGATGGATTTTCTTGTCGTTTCTCTATTTCCTAACTTGTTCTTAATATTTGATATCCACTCTTTCTTCTCTCTTAGTTCCTTTAAAGCTTTCTTGACCCCTCCTGTCTTTTTTATATAGTAATTTAGCACATCTGTCCTTCTTTTAGTTCTGTCTTTTTTAATACTATTGCTGATTTTCTTACTTATTTCTGTTATAGCTTTGAGTTTTCTTTTGTCACGTCTCCCTTTCAAAAGCAACCTTCTTTGTTCTATGAGTAATTTGGTTTCACTTTCGATATAGCTTGTTTTAGGTTTTAGCGATTTCTTGTACAGTGGGCCGTATATATCGGTTATCTCTTTATTATACATTTCTTCTACTTTATTTTTTGGTTTATTTAGTAAAATTTGTTTTCTCATAAAATTGTTTGTGGTATTAAATTGTCCTCTGCTTTTTTTGGGCTCCATCCAATATAAAACTCCTCTCACCATTCGGTGGTTTGTATAAAAATTAAGTTGGTTTATAATGCTTACATCTTGAAAAGCTTTTATGTTATTTGTAGCTATGTAATCTATTTCGTTTTTGTGTGTCCCATCTGGGGTTAACCAAGTCCACTTGTTTTTTAAATCTTTTTGGAAAAAACTGTTCATAAACGAAATATTGTTTTCAGAGGCCATATTAATCATTCTTTTCCCGTTTTTACTTCTTTTACCAAAGCCAAATTTGCCAATTATTTTTTCCTCGCCCATTCGTCGGGACCCTATTCTTCCATTAAAATCACCCATTACTATGAGATTTTTGTGTGTTTCTTGTAATACCAACATCAGTTGTTCGTAGAATTGGTCTTTAATGTGATCTTTCTGCTTTTCCGTATGGGCGTATATCTGCACAATAGTCCATTTGTCCTTATACCCTGGTAGACGTATGTTAAGTACTGCTATTCTTTCTGAAATGCCTTTAAACTCTTCTATGTATCTTTCTAAATATTTCTTTACTAAGAATCCAACACCATAGCTACCTTTTGTTTCTCCTTTATAATATAAAATGTATTCTCCGTGATCTTCTATTCTATCTCCTAATCTTCTAACTTCACTCAGACCTAATAATGTGTTGTGAACAACTACAGAATGGCAAATATACGTTCAGATACCTACATTTCATTTCGTGAGTGGCAAACATAGTATTGGTGTGTCGACGACGATTTTGTTGTCGTAACGAGCGTTTATTTTTTACTAAATTACCCGCGGCTTCGCCCACATTAATTTCTCACAGAAACAGTGCTTTTTGATGAAAGATACCATAAGTCCTTCTCAGTACTTCTAACTATGTATATGCGAATTTTCAGTAAGATTGGTTCAGTAGATAAAGCGTGAAGAGGTAACAAACAAACTCACTTTCACAATTATAATAATAGTTAGGATTCCGCGAGCGAAACCTCGGGGCGGAGTCATATTTAACACATTCGAAAAAAAACGAGAGACGGCAAACTGATCTTAGCCCACCCCTAAAGCGAGAAATACGATCTAAAATCCAATAACAGCGTGTTTGAACACGTATTTATTTACGAGGCAGCCAGCTTGTTGTTACAGGGACTTGTCACAAAACAAATAAGTTTACTTCCTCGCCACTATTACACTTCTTCATTTGATTGGCCATAGAAATAAAAGACAGATTTATCCTAAAATTAAAAACAAAATTAGCTAACCCATCGACCGTCCGCGGCCGTTTCCGGTACTCGCTCGGGAACGCCAAAAATTTTCACGGACTGCGAAAATCATATGATATCTCAAAACTTTTGTATGAACACTATTAAATAAAGTTATATCAAATGGAATCCTGAGTAAATAAGCTATCAGACTGTATAAATTATATAAGCAATCTATTATATAAAATAATAGATGTTAAGTACGAGTTGAAAATACGAATGGCAAAATTTTGCTTACTATATACACTATATTAACACACACTATAAACACTATATTTCTAATTTATTTTTTACTTACCGAAAAATACTAAAACTCAACTTTAGAATGACTATTTTGGATTGTTTTTAACACGATAATTTGTTAAACCAACACCTTACTGTAAGACGTTGGCTTGCTACTGGAAGCAATTAATATTTTAATCTTTACAGTCACTTATCGATCAATGGTTCTACTAGATGATCATTATGGATTATATTTCGAACGAGTTGCGCCTAGCAAGTTGCTGGCAACACCAGTTTAAGCTTTGAGCAGTTGTCCACATTTAGGCTCCTTCTTTTTCGTGGTAATTTTGGTATAAAATGACCCTTCTATTTCAGATTTCACTCTTCCTAAATCCTACTCAGAATGTTTGTAAAAGCGAATTTGATTCGCGCAACAAGCTAAATATTAAAAATTAAAAAAACACGACTGGCAACTCACATAGTCTATGTCAATCGGAGGAATGCAAGGAATCTGTAAAAATACCTCTCACATCAACTTACTTACTTACATAAGAACCCTAAAAACATAATACTCTTTTTTTGGTCAGTCGTGTAAAAATACGGCTTAAGAACAATCTTATCTACAATGTAATAAATTCTTAATTTATGTAAAATCTGACTCTAATTGTTACTGTCAGTAATAACAAACTCGATAAAAATAAATAATAAATTATTGTGGTTTTTTTATTGTCAAACTGTTTTCTATTTATTCGTTCAATCAAAGAGCCCAAATTTGGCCTAACATAAATCATCCGCACAGGAATGTACCGTAACCGTACCGTGTACCGTAACCGATATTTTAACGTGCCGGTAATAAGATTCACCTTTCTCGGAATACGGTAACCATGTTAGTGGGCCTTTTCGAGACATGTGGCTAAGGTGACCAGTAAAGTGTAAGAAATTATTCGAATGAGTCTTGGTGATATCTGGTAGTTTCTTACTATTTCTCACAATGCAGAATATATGCGGAATGACGACTATTGATTTCTCTCTCTTTAGTCGTATTTCCTTATGACTGAGGGTCGTGGTCATTACATGGAATGAAACACACACAACGACTCTCTTGGCAATGTTAATGGAGTGGTTTGCCATTGCCTTCTCCGTTTCACACACTAGCTGATAATCATCAACCAGAGTGCAGGTTTCCTCGCGATGTTTTCCTTCACCGAAGCAAGTGGTGGTCGATGAAAACTAACATAGGTACATGAGTCAGATTGGTATACAAACTCATGTAGCACAGGCAGGGTTCGAACCTGGGAACTTTGCAGCCACAGGCAGGTACCTTAACCACTCGGCCACCAGTCACCACCGCTTCGACTTATTGATTTAAGACTATTAAAATTGTTTCACAATCCGCCAAATGTTTTATAGCGATTTTAGTTACATTATCATTTATTAGACAGTTGTCTATTATGCAGATAGTTTATTATGCTAGCTTATTATGTTATTATGCTAAATACGTAAGCTACAGTCGTAGGTTCCAAAAAAAACCAAAATTCTACAACTTATTTATTGATAGAAAATAGTGCTAACAATAAAAATGAAATATTATAACTTAGAGTAATGCGACGTGCCAACCGTTCGATATGAGAAACAGAAGTGTCATAAAAAGAATCTAAATTAATTCACAAACAATTAAGTACAATGGTGCATTGAATATATTCTCTTAACGCTAAGTCAGGTCCTTGCGGAACAATGGGCTTTGTTCCTGGGCCGCGGTCACATCAGCGATCCCATAGAGATAGGGATATGTAACACCTCCCCCCATAGATCAGCAACTATTCGATAGATTTCTTGAGAAAGTTGCTGAGATGTCCGTGGGATTGATCCGTAGCTCGCTAGGCTTCACTTTAGGTTTATCTCCAGAAGACTGGTAGTGAATTCCTTGAAGTTCTATTTCAGGAGGCAGCACTGAAATATTTTGCTGCCGCATTTTGTTGAAAATCCGCTGAGCAGCTATCGTCGCTGTAATGATGAAGATAATTGATATAATCACGTAGATAGGGATAGTTGTGTGGTACAGGCCTATATCGTAGTTATGTTTCAGGTCTATTGGGGCTTGTAGAGAAATCTTAGTATTGCTGGCATGAAGATGTTCCAGATTCACGGAATTTAAGGTAATATGCGTCTCTTCTAGCTTCTTAGGATCTTTCCTGATTTCAGGTAATTGTATTATCCTTACAGCTTGACCTTTGACTCGTTCCTGGATATTGGATATGATGAATTCAGATGACTTCAGGTAACAGTTTTGAGGAACTTCAGCCAGGTAACTTCCTTTTACTATTTTATATTGCTCTTTTCCACAGGATATCTGAATCTTCGTTTCTTCCGGAAAGCTGAGAGTATAGTGCTTTTCATCTAGTTGTTCCATTGCTTCTCTAGTCAGGCTGACAGGTAAGCGGTTGCATGATGGAAGAAGTCGTTGCTCAGTAATTAATACATGAATGCAATCCGGATGAGTCTCTACTATGCTATTCGCTTTCTTTTCACAGAGATACCAGGGGGTGATCTTCGGACATTCTGTCTCTATGTACATAGAACTAGATTCATGAATTGCTATGTAAGGCAAGGTTGGTATAAGGACTTCATGATTTTTATTTGGAACAATGGACATTTTATACAGGCTGTAGGTAATTGGAAGGATAATAGGTATCTTAAATACTATAACTATTTGTCTATCCATATAATAATAGCCCATTTTTATTATATCATAATATTCCCGTATATCTATTTCTAAAACTTCTTCTTCACTATATAGATTTCTAAGTTTACTTAACATGTCTCTTATGGAGACTAAATCAATACTAGAATGATAACTACTAGAAGCTCTTATAAATCCTAGTGTATTACTTAACTTATATAGCTCACTTGCTAAGTTATCTATGTTATCGCTAAGAATAAGAAGATACTGAGCTAGATGAGCATACCTGACAGTATCTGAATCTCTGGAAGCATCACCTTTTCTAATGAGATTCACTGCATTGCCTAGTTTAATTTGATTTTCTACGATACTGTTTAAAATGCTACTATGATGGGACATCCATTCTTTAGTTAAGCTTACATGATTATTAAATTCTGATTCTAATTTATCATCATTATCCTGAAGAATTTTGATAGCATCATTATATTTAATTGCATCAGTGTAATCTAAATTCCCAGATATGCTTTTAATAATAGATCCTAGACCATTTATGAGGCCTCGTTTAACACGACTCGGCTCAAAAGTTTCAAGTTGCTCGGAAACTCTATCTAGCTTACTATTAAGATAAGTTACATGGGGTTCATAGGAGGAATAGGTTTCATTATAAAATTCTGATTTAAATTTGTCTAGTTGTGTCCTAACTGACTGAACTTTATTTCGGATATCTTCTAGGTTTACGTGTTGTAAAAAGGAGTGATAATGAGATGTAACTTTCGTTGGTCCTAGCTTAAAAGGTAGTATACCGGGTCCATCTTCTAAGCTATCAAGAGCGATGTCCTGCGCTTGTGCCCGTGGGATCAATAGCACCGCTGCTAGTATCCTGCAACAAATGGGGCTCGTTAGGGACCCTTTTTAGGCGTGATTTAGCTACTGGACCACGTTTCTTTTTGGTATATATATGTATAGGCAAATCTGCTAGAACTGTGTCCTGCGTATATCGCGGAGCTAGTTTTTGTCTAGCCGCTGTGGGATTACGAATAAACACTTGTTGGTTAGGGGTATACTCTTTTTCTTGTTCTCTATCTTTATTCCTATTTTCAGTGAGTTCAGTACGGTGATGAAGGGAAGTCTCATTTAAAATATCATACACTTGTTGCATTAGTTTCCTATGTTCTATCGCATAGTTCTGCAATAAGTGTTCGGATAGATCAACACCTATTGGATCTCGTGGATCGAAATGTCCGGTTATTAAATCAATAGGCCTACATTTAGTGAAACTATGTATTGAACTATTGTAACCTAAAACTGCGTAAGGCATTAAGTTAAGTACAGGTTCATTACGTTGCTCTAGTCTTAAAATTCTTAGATGCTCTAGAATGGTACTATGGAATCTTTCGACCATTCCATTATCATTAGGTGCGTGTGCTAAGACCTTATGATGTTGTACCTTATGCGTTTTCAGGAATTCCGCAAAAACTTGATTTGTAAACTCTGTTCCTTGGTCGGTAACAATAGTAAGAGGAACACCATGGTGAGTAAAAAATATTAGAAGCGCTTGAATCACACTAATTGCCGTACCGTCTCTCAGATAATAGGCTTGTGCGTACTTAGAGAATGCATCAACTATAGTGAGATACTTTTCGTTCTCAGCTGTGAATAGATCAATATGTACTATTTCAAATGGCTTTGTGGGAGGAGGTACTACGCAAAACCTTTGTTTAATTGGATTTCTATCATATTTACCTTGGCCACATATAGTACATGAGTTTATATATTTACTTATATGTTCTTTCATTTTAGGCCAGTAATACTTTTGAGACAGAGCTAAATAACACTCAGTAATACCGCGATGATTAGTTTTACCATCATGGTACTTCTGGATTATTTCCTGCTGACGCATGTATTCTTTTACGTTTTCTAGCTCAACTTTTGTTAAAACTAGATTCATAGCAGAACTTTTGAATTTACTTTGAATGATCGGAATAATTTTGTACATATCTATGTGAGGATAGACTATAATCCCGGTTTTTACTTTAGGGTTTACAAATTCCTTTATCGCTGCTATTATATCTTCTTCCAGGTTAGACTCTAGTAACTGAATGCATGTTCTAGTGTGAGTCTCAAAAGGTTTTGAAACAGTTGGTCGCTTTTTGATATCACTAACTATTGTAAAAACTATTTGTCTATTAAATTTATTTAAAGGTTCATCTGAAATTGGGATTTCTAGAATAGGATCTTCAGCGCTGGTATGTGCTGTTAGAGTAGTAGATCCATCTACTGAACGCGGTCTTTCGGATACGTTAACTTGAATAGAACTAGTCTCTTCATTATGAATCTCAACTCGCGACAAAGCATCGGCATTCGTGTTACATTTACCTGTTTTATAAACTACTGTAAAATTATACTCACTAAGCTTTAATTTCCAGCGGGTTAGTCTAGAACTAGGTTCTTTTAAGTTCATAACCCATTGAAGGGGCTTATGGTCAGTTACAATTTTGAATTTTCTTCCATACAAATATGGGCGAAAGTACTTTGTAGCCCATACAATGGCTAGAAGCTCTTTTTCAATAGTGCTATAATTTATCTCGCTAGTATTCAGGGTCCTAGAAGCATAGGCTATTGGCTTATCTGAACCTATCGGACCTTGTGACAACACTGCGCCTATTGCTAGATTGGATGCATCTGTAGTAAGTACAAAATCCTTGGTAAAATCCGGATATTGTAGGATTGGGTCATTAGTTAAGAGAGTTTTGCACTTTTCAAAGCAGTTAATGTACTCTGGCTTATCTATTACTATTTTAGAACCTTTTTTTAAGCACTGTGTAAGTGGTTTGGTTATGCGAGCGAAATCTGGTATGAACTTTCTGTAATAACCTAAAAGACCGAGAAAACGTTTAATTTCAGTTGGGGTTTTCGGCAAGGGAAACTTATTTATAGCTGAAATTTTGTCTGGATTAGGCTTTATTCCATCTTTGCTAATAATGTGGCCTAGATAAGCCGTCTCTAGTTTAAGAAATTCCGATTTGTCCATTTGGATCTTAAAGTTGGACTCCCTAAGTCTCTTGAAAACTTTTTCTAGGTTTACTATGTGTTCTTGCAAAGATGTACTAAATACAACTATATCGTCTAGGTACACTAGACAAATAGTATTTTGCAGGTCTTTCAACACGTTATCCATAACGCGCTGGAAAGTTGATGGAGAGTTTTTGAGTCCCATCGGCATGCGTAAGAACTCGAAGTGACCATGCTCAACATTAAATGCCGTTTTGCTAATATCATCCGGGTGCATTTCCACCTGATAGAAACCACTCGCTAGGTCTAAGGTAGTGAAATATTGACAGTTTCCTAGTTTATCTAGGACGTCATTGATGTTAGGTATCGGGTATTTATCATCAATGGTCTTTTCATTAACCTTCCTGAAATCTATCACGATACGCCATTTTGTTTTTCCCGACGCGTCTTGTTTCTTAGGAACAACCCAAATAGGTGAGCTCCATGCGGATTCCGAAGGCCTAATAATATTTTGTTCTAGCATTTTTGAAATTTGGTCACGAACTTCCTGCCTATGGACATATGGATATCTATAACTTTTTGTGTAGACGGGTACCTCGTCGGTGGTGCGGATCCTATGTTTAATTTTATTAGTAAATGTAAGAGGCTCTCCTTCTATATAGAATACATCTGCATATTGAGCGCATAGAGATTCCAAATTAGCACGCTCCTCTTCATTCAAATGCTCAGTTCTTAAGCGAGATAGTACTTCTTTAACGCGGGCAGAGGGCTGCGATAAGCTAGGCATATTCTCTATGTTAAATATTTCACCACTGACTGGTCTATCCATACTAAATATAATATCATTTGAAGTAGGGTTATTTATTTCTACATAGCCTCGATTATTTTTTACTATTGTTACACATTCACCTATAATACAGCTAGATATGGATTGCTCAGTTACAAAAACTTCACCATCACTACTATTAATAGGTAATTTTACTAGTTTAGACGAGTTAGCTGGAATTATATCCTCATATAAATTGCAATTTCTTGAATCATACATCTCTATTGGATTACTACTGTTACGTGTAACTAGCTTTTTATTTTTTAAATCTATATTTGAATCCCATTTATTTAGAATATCTAACCCTATTAAACCGTCGAAAAAATTATGAAATTTATGTAAAAAGAATGTACATGTACTATCATCATTCCTCATTTCAGGGAAACAAGGTAATGTAATAGAATAATCATTACGAATAGTTGAGTGAATATTATTGATCTCGAAAGGGTCATAGTTTAGGGGTACATATGGAAAATACTTTCCTACGGTTTCGGGGTTAATGATAGACATATTCGCACCAGTATCTATAAGAAATTTCATAGGAGGATTTGCTATTTGTAAGTATGGTAACTGTCTCTGGGTTTGCAAATTAATTTCTATTTTGGTTTTTCTAATTCCTGGACTTTCTGAAAATCCTCATTAGTTGAAGGTGCAACACTATTATGTGCATCTTCTACTTCGGGGTAGTAGCACTCATTATTATTAGCATAAGAGTAGGGATCTGTTTCAGGCTCATTATAATAGTATGGGTACTCATATTCCTCATAGGCGTACTCATTATAGGCTTCATAAGGAAACTGATAATCATAGCAATCGTTCACATGCATTTCCCTAGTTTTATGCTACACTCGGCTTTATTAGCGCGCTCGCCTTCGGCTCGCGCGCCAATCTCGCCTCTTGTGCGTAATGACCAACTTTGGACACTTGTATCATAATGTACTATTTCAACACACTTGCTCGTAAAGTGGGTCTTATTACATCGAATTAAGGCCCATAATGCCATATATTACGAAGGTATTACGAATATATTACGGAGGTGTTTGGAAATAAAAATAACCATACTGCGCTATACAAAAGATAGAAAACTAATGCGTGTTATGAATTCCACAAAGCATTTTTAATTTAGCCGCATAATACATATAAGATCAAATAGGGAAAATAACAACAGTTTTTAAATAAGCAAAGATAATGATTTTTATACAGCCAAGCACTGGCTGTATGGCGATATACCATCCGCAGCGTGCACCGCGCGCTCCCTGCGCACGGCGCGGGGCGGCGGGCGGCGGCACGCGAATTAAAAACAAGACTATATTTATTATGTTGTGTTTGTTAGGTACATTTTTCGATTTTCGCCGTGTTAGCATATTAAATATTTAATAAAATGTCGACTAGTATGGAAGAATATGTAAATTTAACTCCACCTGAAATCATTAACGAGGCGCGTAATGCAAGTAATAGTTTATTGCCTCCAAAATCAAACGTAAGTATTTGGCGGCATACGAATGTTTTATAAAGTGGAGGAAAGACAAAAGGGCGCAATCAGATGTTAGGACCGCATTATATTTTTTTTACTCACAAGTGTGTTGAAAAACGTCGTACGATACACGTGTGCATTTGGTCATTACGCACACTCGGCTTTATTAGCGCGCTCGCCTTCGGCTCGCGCGCCAATATCGCCTCTTGTGCGTAATGACCAACTTTGCACACTTGTTTCGTAATGTACTATTATTTTATTATAATATCGGTAAGATTCCATCCATTCCTTAATATAGTATCTTATTTATTGACTGTTGTAAAGTAATCCTTGGACACCCTACCCCACACCACCGAAGGGTCGGTCCTAACGTTAGATAATAATTTAATCTGTACGTTTCACTTTATCTCGTTACAACAAAGACGAAGTACCAGTATTATTCATGCACCTATTCGCACCCTTTTATCCCTATTAATCTCTAGAGGCGCTTGTTTATCACTATTTTATCTCATTGAGAAATCTTTGAAAGCTGTACTCATGTAATTTATTAGTTTTGCCACATCAGCCTTGTGGCTTTCTTTCTGAATACCTTTTTGTTATTATGTTTTGCTCTAATATATACTCAGCTCGAAATAAACACAATTTAATTATACTAGTAGTTCGCCGCGAACTCAGACCTCGCGATTATTACTCGCGTTTTTATTGATATACTCTGATTTCGATTTTTCTAACATAATTCAGTTCCCTAAATAAAATCTAGATGGCGTTATCCAAAGTTAGAACACGCTATGGTTTCGTTTGCTAGATAATCGCGAACGTTTTTATTAATATTTCAAAAACTACTGAACCGATTTTGATGCCCAACGAACTTGAAAATTCTATTGATATTTCCTACATGCCTACCAAATTTCATCGAAATCGGACCATCGGTTCGGCAGTTATCGCGGTACAAACATACATACATACATACATACATACAAACAATGTGTTTCGCCCCCAACTCGATTTAGAGACCTTCGCTCGCTTCGCTCGCTCGGTCCTCGGTCAATTAAATTCAAAATAATCTAGATTGTTATGGATATTATGGGACATTATAATAATGTAAAAATAAATGGGTTACTCTTGCGTAATATCGATTTGTACCGACTAGTTTTGATTTTGAAAGATTATTACGATGAAAGTAAGAATAAAATCAAAAATTCTTTATTGAAACCAGGCCTTCAAATAAGGCACTTTTTCAAGTCGATAACTAATTATATAATCATAGTGTTTTATAAGTCTCAAAGCTAAAAACTACTAGAATTTCGGAACGACCACTGCTGAGAAGAAATGCCGAAAGAAACTCATGGAGCATGTGCCCAAGATTGTTTCAATGAATTGATTGTTTGGGGCTTTTTTATATTCGAAATAGGTGAAGAATTAATATTCTTATATAATGAGACATATCAAATTAGTCTGAGAAAGATGTAATGAATGTAAACATGCGTCGGTTCGATAACGTAATACATTACTTACCGCAAACAATTTATCATGCGACTCGGTGATGCGCGGCGCGTAATGAAAATTGTAATTAAATATAGGGTCGATGAACTCGAATTGAAATGTATGTGCGAATGTGAATGACAGCGATTTGGTTTTTTTTTATAATCAACGATTATAATCGTTGATTATAAAAAAAAACCAAATCGCTGTTCATATATGAATAGTTGTTGATTTTATTTTTTTCCAATTTCGTTTATTTGGCTAAATCGTTAACTGAGATAAAGAATAATACTGATAATCCTTTGATTATATCTTGCAATCTTTGTTTGTACAATATAATATTGGGTTACTGAAGCCTCGTTATCATTGTTTTTTTCTTGATCACGATGACGCGACGACGGTAGTTGAAAAGTACCTAGTCCCATTTTTTCCAAATTCATAGCCTCACGGGTCGGATTAACACATAGAATAGCTCGAATATATTCTATCTAGATATACCTCTAATGTATTTATCTACTGTCCATTCCCATTTTGACCCTTAGCAAATACAGCATTTTACCTTGACCTTCAAATAAACCTCTCTAATGAATATTTGAGAGGTTGTTTCCGTTACATTTTACATAATTTACTCCAAAACTTTTGTAAGATATATCGATTTTATCAATTTCTATCGTCTTGATATTTATTTTTGATCTACGCAAGGCTCATTTTCCCATTTATGGTTTCCAAATTGCTAGAGCTTCTTTGCCTTAACGTACGGAACCCTAAAAAGTGTACCGTAATTCTATCTAACCTACAAACAAAGTAGTATCGATATCTTAAAGGGATCCCCTGAGATTTGGATAAGCCGGACGCCGCGAACCTTCTGAGGCCTTCACAAATCCTCAGTATTACGAGAACGCCTTTTTTTTACTACAATTCTACTTAATAATAGGATTTGGACAAATAATTTGACCGTTTCCAGAAAAATATCTGGAAAATTAAAATGTAGGAAAATTCCTACGAAGAATTTAATTAATCGATAAGAAAACGTAGGCCATTGGTCGTGAAATTACCTCAAATAACTGGTTTAGCTAGTTTTCACCAGTTTTGGTTGCTTACAGAACAACTGGGCGTGGTAATTGTCAAATCGTGTGGAATATGGCTGTAAAAATGTCAGTTATAAAAGCCAGGCGATGTTTGTCAATTGTTTTGATGCCGGAGCTGGTATATTGATGTTTAAAATGTTTGTTTATGGTGGAGCCTTGGTTTAAGTACAGTTAAGTAAGGTTAACTTAAAGACAACATAAGTAAAGTCAATCATTAAATGAGGACGTATTAAATAATGAGAAAATTCATTCTCGAATTTTGCAGGCCTTTATACAAAATAATAATGTGGTTGGTGTTATAACTTATTGGCCAAATTTTGTACTCGACAAATGTCTACACTTAAATAAAGAAGTACTTAGTATGGGCGAAGGTAAGGTGAAGGAAAACGTCGTGAGGAAACCTGTACTCTGGTTGATGATTATCAGTGTGTGAAATGGAGAAGGCAATGGCAAACCACTCCATTAAAATTGCCAAGAGAGTCGTTGTGTGTATTTCATTCCATATATATTGACCACGACCCTCAGTCATGAGGAAATACGACTAAAGAGAGAGAGTATGGGCGTAGTGTATTTTTTCTTTGGTATGGGTGTACAGTGTTACACAAGTGGGGTAAGTCACAGCTTTACACAGATAAAACAATTTAAAAATAATAAAAAGTAAAATAACCTAACCAGCCAGTTTGAAACCCTGCGTACAGCAATAAAACGAGCATAAATGCCAGGTCACAGGGCGCGGACAGACAAACATACATGACTGAATATTTATGTAGACATGCGACAACCGTTGTTTTTGGCGCGAATAAGTTTTTATTTAGGTTATAAAATGGCGCCATTAGTCTGTGTTAAGTCTGGCATAATTTTCACATTTGGTAATTTGTTTAGTTCTTTATGAGGCTAGCGTGATATTTAATGGCAATATGATGACTTATTTTTATGCTAGTACTTACGTACTAACCGCTAATCCCATATTTGCACGAGTCGTTTTTTTATTATTTTTTTAACCAGTCTGTAGCTATTGCCCCTTTTTGCATTGGTCTTACGTTCTCAAATTTACAGGACTTTTTTCCTAGAAATCGTATATCTATTGAGGACTTTAGATAAATAGAAAATTACGAACGGGCCTTAAAGGAAATTCCCATATTAAAGAACTTATTACAATTAACGTCCTTGTATACGAGCGACCACATACAACCCAGCTTAACCAGAAAGTAGGTAATATATATGTCTCTGAAATCCACCTAAATCTCACTAAAAGGGATTTCACTAAATAACAAAAACGCTCACTTAGGCTCTAGTTCGTATAGTGGAGGAAAATTAGTTACCTACAATACAATTTCGCATTTACCTTTTGACCCCATTAGCATATTTAAGGTACAAATCCGTTGCTTTTAAAGTAAGTAGGTACTTAAAATTTTAAATTGTAAACACTTAAATAAAGGTATATTATTGTGTAAGTACAATTTAAAATCACGACTCCTGGCTCAGTATACCCCGTAAGGGAACAAGACGTGATAGACTATAACTCTAACTATTTTTATTAAGTAAATAATATCAGTAAATTCTAGGTACGATTAGCGTAGAATATAATAGATTTGAAGTTTGGTAGGACGTCAATGGGCAATTTGGTATACTGGTAGAGTTATAATAAGGAATAGAATATTATGGAGCAAAGTACTAGTGCAGCCGCAACAGTAGTTTTTTTTTAATTTTAAATCATATATTGAGTAGGTAACATAATAAAAATGCATTAGATGAAGCTACTCGTATTAGCTGTTAGACTGGCTTCCACTTGATGAAAGACCAACTTCGATATTAAATCAAATGGACTTTTACTTTGTAACTAGCTACGGAATTGTAGTCTAAATGGAAGCTTGGTGGAACAAAAAGGGACTCAAAAAGGGGCCCAGTGGGGAATACACTGTGACATTGTTTGGTATTGCTCTCTTTGACCACTGACATCTATTTTATTTACGCTGTGGCATGGCCTTTTTTATCTGTTGGGAATGTTCCATTTTTAAATTGGTTTCCGCAACCCTTCGAATACCACAGATATGTTATCATGGCTCTCATTTTTATACGACTGACCAAAAAAGGAGTGTTATTTTTTCAGGTATCATGTATGTAAATTCCCTTTTTTTGTTAAATGTTAGGACAATTATACTAAACATATATATATTATTACATAATAGGTTATGTAAACAATCTTCACAGTACTTTTTGTAGAATTTTGTTGAAAATAACTCAAATATTAGTTCAAAACTAAACATTCTAAAGTAAAACATTTATGAACCACGAAAGTAATTTCCTTAAAAGTCTATTTTAATTTATATTGCTGTAAAATCATAAAAAGACATGGTAAGATTGTTTACATTATAGGACAATTATGAAAAAAATGAACTTTATATGTGTACCACATACCCGTCCGGCTTCCCGTGGCTGGATGGACGAGACGAGGGTCTTTCCACACGAAAAAAAAAAAGATTTGGGCTCTTTGATCGAACGGATAAATAGAAAACCGTTTGACAATAAAAAAAACACAAGAATTTATTATTTATTTTTATCGAGTTTGTTATACTAACACTGGTGTCAGTTTTTTTTTTTTTTTTTATAACATAGGGCGGCAAACGAGCAAGCGGGTCACCTGATGGTATTTTATATAAATTAAGAATTTATTACATTGTGGATAAGATTGTTCTTAAGCCGTATTTTTACACGACTGACCAAAAAAAGGAGTGTTATGTTTTTAGGGTTCTTATATGTATGTAAGTTTCTTTATTCCACCCTGAACGGCTTAACAGATTTTGATGTGATTGTATTTTTAGATTCCTTGCATTCCTCCGAGTGACATCTAGGCTATATGTAGGTATATGAGTTGTCAGTCGTGTTTTTTTATTTATTAATAACTAGCTGTTGCCCGCGGCTTCGCCCGCGTGAGTTTCGCTTCGATAAAAAATCTTTTTGTGTTCCAAACTGTAGTAACCTAAACTCCAGTACCTACTCAAAATTTCAGCCATTTGGTTATCCCGTGTCCCGCGGGAATATATTCAGGTACTCGTAGTACAGTCGCGGTGTTATAATGAATCAAAAGTGATATTGCATTCAATAAACGATCTTCGTCTGCTTGTTATCTATAATTTCCCGTGTACCACCACTCCCACCCCGAGTCCCTCTTTGTCCTATCCCGAGTCTTGTCTATTTATACGTCAGTAGAAAATGCTCATCAGGTTGAACGTCTTTTGCTAAGGCGCCACTTTCATATATTTTATAGTGTAGCTGGTCTCTTGGAATTCTTCATCAGATGATCCTGATCTTCGATTTTTACACATCAACAGAAAATGCTCGTCAGATAAACTTGTATAAAGATACCATTTCCATATTTATTATAGTAAAGCTGTTCTGTTAAGGTTCTTCATCAGGTGTTCCAGTTTCCAAAATCAAATATAGCCTATATGTTGCCCAGGCTTAATAGCTATACAAAAAAAGTTTCATTCAAATCCGTCCAGTACCTAGTTTTTGCGTGAAACGAGTACATACATACAAACAGACAGGCAAAAAATAAAAAAAATAAAATTTTTGCTTTCTACTATTCTTTTTAAGTGCCCCTCTGTCCATTTCAGTAAAAAATACAAAATGTACAGACAAAATATCTTTACTGTTTTATTATATGTATAGATTAACTTGTTAATGGTTAACTCGTGTTTTTCGAAACGAAATGAATCTAAAATATGGAAGTTTGAAAACAGTACCTACGGCAAAAAATAGATTATAATTAAACTAAAAGTTCAAAGCTCTCAACTTACCATCCAACTTTCTTGTTAATAAAATAAAAGGAATTTACTTAACGAAGTTATTTCAAATATTGACATTGGAGAAATGTTTCTGAACCCACAGAATTTCAAAATATATTTAAATAAATAAACCTACGCTAGATATTTTAGGTGAGGAAGGGGAGGGCTTTGCCCAGCAGTGGAGAACAAAACCTACTGGCCAGTAAAAAAAATACAATTGTGAATCGAATTAGAATTAACGATGATGAAATGTACTATTTCATTACTCAAACCCTAAAAGTAGGTCTGAAGTTGCCTGAGGAGCGTGGGGAAAGTAATACTGTACAGCCCTAGGGAGAATCTTTTCAAATGACAGCTGTCAAAAATAATTAAAAAAAAAAACAGTTTTATTTTCACATAATTCTATTGTACCATGTTCCAACTTTCTATACAGCTATTCAACATATTATGTAAAATTGAATAACATAAAGTTAAAGACTTATAATACTTTTATATAACATATTTTTTTAACCATTTTTTTAAATGATGGAACCAAATGAAATAGCTAAATAGTTGACCGGCCACAGAAAAAAAATATACGCTGGAAGCTAAAATCACAATCCGATCTTCATTTTTTTTGTTTATGCTTCCGTACAATTCACTCATTTTTTCTTTAGCTAATTTTAGTTTTAATTTTTACATTCCTTGTATTCGTAATGAAAAGCATAGTGTTTACCTCGGGAGAAAGAGTAATTTAAGTCCCTTGAACTACCTATTTCGGGACTTAAATAAGTTACTTTCACCTACTCGGTAAAAATGTAATATTGCCTTTTTTGGCCTTTTATAGATACTGTCAATTCCATGGAAGTAATAAGAGCTGATAGCCGTTGGAAGAGAAAAGTTCTCGAGTGGCGACCACGAACTGGAAAACGTAGTATTGGCAGGCCTCCCACTCGGTGGACCGACGACCTGGTGAAGGTCGCGGGATGCGCATGGATGCGGGCAGCACAGGACCGGTCGTTGTGGAAATCCTTGGGGGAGGCCTTTGTCCAGCAGTGGACGTCTTTTGGCTGAGAGAGAGAGAGAGAGAGAGAGAGATGAGAATAAGAGTTGTATTTATTACTTTTACAGTAAATTCATAGAACCGTCCGTGCGTGTGTTCCGTCCGTTCAAAAAACCATAAAGTTAAAGAAAAAAATCTATGATTCAATACCTCCTAGCTCAAACAACTAGAATCTGAACACCGCGCTCAATAACCACTTTACTGAAACTTTTACACTATCACTCATAACCAGACAAAAGTAGCCTCTCCTGATCCTTATAAATCTGTTCCGTACATCCTTTTATTTTCTCCAAAATAATACGCTACGCACCCTTCATGTAAATGTGGACCTTTGTGTACGTACAGTTGACTGCACACCAAGTTAAACTTGAATGACCTCTATGCTGTGGTAATACGGGCGATTTGCAATGAATTTGGGTAGGTTTGTTTCTGACTGTACATTAGGCTAGTTGACTATTTTTACTTTGATAAGTATCTATTTGAAGTACCTTACAATAATAGAACATCTGCGAAATAATCACTTTGATAATTGCAATACTCAAAAATATGTTAAAACTAAAATCACAAATTTTTAGGAATGTCTTATAAAAGGCATAAGTTTTTTTTTCTATATATTTTAGCTATTTTATCTTGATGATGCACTACAATTATTTGCAAACCTTGTCAACTAGCTTATCACAGACATTACGTGCTGTAATAACTCAGTTTTGCTATTATTTTTGGTATCTCGACGTGCTGGTGACTGTACACTGTTGTGTACACGAGTATTAGGCTTCCAAATATATATGACTTTAAATATACACGCTCGTATGGATTTTTTATTGTCAGGTCCTGCGATTTAACGTTTTGGGTCGAGGATAAAATTGTTTGTTTTTCTTTTTGGTTGTGGTTTGACGATTTATTACCTGTGTTTGTTTGCATAGAGTGTAAATAAAAAAAAAATGTAAATAAAATCTACTAAAATTTTATCAAGATTATTTTTTACCTAACCCTGACCGTTTGCTTCTAGTTTTAGAAGGAATGATGATGTCCGACTGATTTCGGTCATGGCGACCGCTTCAAGCATTCAAATTCTTTCATAAACTGGCATGTGGCTTAGCCAATCTTATTGGTGAAGTAAGGAATATAACACATAGATATTTACATACTTACAATACGATATTAAGAATTGAATTCTAACTGTGTATGACATACCAAATGGAAAAATTATAGCAATTTTACGAATAAGTAATAATATAAAGTAAACCGCCAAATTGCTGTCTTAAATAAATCAAACAAATCGTTCCACGCCTACTTCCCACAACCCCAAAATGTATTAAAACAAAAAATAATTCAAATTACGTATACGACTGCTGAATACATGAATATTTCTTAATGCACGCATAAATATCTCAAATCTACCATGAATCATCCGATGAAAAAGTTCTACGAAGCTGTTAACGAGGACACGTTTCTGCGAAGAACAAAGATGCGTAAGAAAATGCACCTTTACATTATGAAAACACAGTATATTTTCCCATAGAGTTACATTTGAATAATCCTTTCGCGATTACTACAAAGAGATTTTATTTCGTACGTAAAAGACGTTGCTAATGCGACTTGTTTGAAGTGTTTTTTTGTAGCGGAGTGCTCGAGTCGGGGCAAAAGGAACTAGATAACAGTTGGTACAAGCATTGTCTTTTCTTCACAATAGTAGATAGTTATTATATTTAGAATAATAGCTTTAAAGTAATATTTATTTACCGGTCTAGCAGGCTAAAATTAGTTTTTCTTTGGCAATTCGTATTCAAACACAAAAAAAATGCAAATGAATTCGGAATTTAAACAATCAAAGGAGGTTAAATCCACAATCAAAGGAGGTTAAATCCACTTTTGTTTAAATAAATAATAATCAAAATTCCTTATTCGAAAGTTACATGATTTTAGCAATAAGATGCTCAAACAAGATTCCAAAATGTTGCCAGAATCTATTTATTTTCTAATGGGATTTTTTTGGTTCTATGCCAGAGTTATCTGAATCCCGTGCTTTTTTTATCGTACTAAATCGCGAAACTTAACTACATGTAAATAACTTACCCAGCATTTGCCTAACCTTACTTATAATTCCTATGCTCATTTAAATAAAACAATGGAACAGGGGAAGGGCACAGCGGAAATTATTTCCCGCGCAAAATAACAGGGATTTTTATAATTCATTCCGAGTTTTTCAGTTTAACGCCGTTGGGTTTGGTCTATTGTGGAGAGATGATATTTTTTGCGAAAAATAAAATTTTGGAACCTTACAATTACAAGAGTAATTAAAAAAATAACAAAAAAACTCTTACTATTTTTTTGGCTTCAACGAATTTCGATTCAATTATCTTTTGATGGGACTTTTACTCAGCCAAGACATCGAAAAGTGATAATTTAATATACTCATTCGAGGCGTAGGAAACAATTTTATCCTAATTATAATTGAGGAAAACTGTTTGAGGTTTCTCATAAAACAGAAGTTGATTTATATGGAAATTTCCCTACAGAATAGATCAAAGGAATTATACGCCTATTTGTTTTTGACGTGATACGTCTACGTTGTGAATCACTCCCATATATACGGGTACCAAGTCAGAATATCAAAATGTAACGAAATAGGATACATCTAAACTGATAGTCAGAAACATGAAACTAGTTATAGTGTAATTATTTAGCTTATAACCATAGCTGTAGTCTCAAATTATGAAACTACAGCAATATTAGAGTACTAGCTGTCGCCCGCGGCTTCGCCCGCGTGAGTTTCGCTTAGATGAAAAATTTCTCTTGGAACTTTTCATCAGATGTTCCAGATCTTCAATTTTAAACGTCAGCAGAAAATGCTCATCAGGTTGAACGACTTTTACTAAGGCGCCATTTCCATATATCTTATAGTTTAACTGTTCTGTTTTGGTTCTTCACCAAGTGCTCCAGTTTTCAAAATCAATTATAGCCTAAATGTTGCCTAGGCTTAATAGCTATACAACAAAAAAAGTTTCATTCAAATCGGTTCAGTACTTTCGGAGATTAGCGTGATCATACATACAGACAGACTGACAGACAAAAAATTAAAAAAAAAATTTTTTGCTTTCTATTTTTTTTTTTAAGTGTCCCTCTATCCATTTCAGTCAAAAATACTAAATGTACAGACAATTTTTTTTTACTGTTTTATTGTATGTATAGATAAGCTAACTGCAGCTTGGGGTACCTTTAGTCAGGGTTGGAGCCCGATACATTCCCACCTGCCTTTTTAAATTATTTATATACTTTGGCCCTATAAATATTAGGAATTTGGATAAGGTAGAAATGAATACCTGACTGGTTGACTAGGTGATTGACATATCAAGCAACGCAGGGCCGAAACCGTTAAACGCTGAAACTTGTTTATCTAAGACGAAGAAATTTAATGAAAGAAGATAAGTAGTCATGGTAACATATCAATTAGTAGGACTGCATACCAGTAAATTTGCTTTGAATTTGGGTAAACTAATCTATCTCCACCAGCTTTCTTCAGTTGATCTTGGCAGCACACAACCGATATCAACTAAATAGCTTTATCTGATAAAGAACCATTCTCTCGCTTCGAATTGCAGAAATAACTTTAACTTTGAAAGAACTGAAACTCGGAATATGATTTAAATAATGCTTTTTAATTTTGTTTAAAAGCTGAAGCGGCGTTGCAGACTATGGAAACAATAATATTATGCATTGAAATTTAATGCAAAATTAAATTAGATTCCAACTTTTTGTCAAATACAATTTGAGAATAAAAAATCGAGCGATATTTTGGTTAAATAAAAGGCACAGCTTTAATTTAACTGTATATATTTTCAAAGAGCTAATCGGTAATTATTATTTTTTTGTACTAAGCAAAAATTTAAATTACTATCAACGCAAAGTTACATAATATATAGATATATTAATAATTGGCTCATATTATATCATTTCAGGTTCGTGCCAGAATAATAATAGTTATTCCAAATATGGTCGTTGCAATTCGATGCATTCGTGATATTAAAATTTTATGTTTATTCAAATATTTTTAATATGTGCGCTTATTGAACTCATATTTTATTATTGCAATATGTCTCGCTGGAAAATAAGCAGCGCAATATTCGTTTCATAACTAGTTAACTTCGCTGCGAATATAATAATAACACGTTACTGTAAAGTATTTTTTTAAATAGAAGTTATAATTTTTTCAGCTCAACACCCACTGGTCCCCTGAAATTCGCATCCTATGCCTTCTCGTCCCCTCAAATGCTTAAGGTTCCCATTCATCCCCTGATCGAATATTTCAAAATCATCCACGAGAAGGCGCGGGAGTCCAGTCAGCAGGTGGTGGCAAAGGACTGATACATCCTGCTGGTCTTGCCACTCCCCACCCCCAACAGATATTGCTCAACAGTCTCTCAGGTGCTATATCTTCAAACTCCAGCAACTCTTCTCCCAATTCATCAAGCCTCCATCTTCCATCCAAAACAACCACAGGAGTATTTCTCGACCTTATGCGGCTAAACCCTCTCTGAGACCTCCTCATGATGCGATCCACTCTATCTCTTAGACATCTGTTATAAGTAGCATTATTAATTGGCAGCTGTCTTCTGCACATATTTGCAGTATTACCTTCAGCTTCACACCTCAAATAATCAGCTTGCAAGTATGCGTTACGTCTCATCGTATCCAACGCACACATCCTTGGTCCAGAGTTTCTCCCAATGTCCCTGAAGTAGTACTGAATCCTTACATTCGGTCCGATGTTATCGACTATGTAGGGTAACGTCGTCCGGAAAAATTGGCGATCTCGGGGATTGTTGAAGTCTGAGTATACTCTTATTAGTTCTTTTCTATCCTGTTGACACTGAATATATGATAAGCCTATCAATAATAATGTCACTTCTAGGATTAGTCCGTTGAACAACATTTTGTGTGTGTTCTGGCACTAACACTTTGATACTAACTTCATTATCTATCAGATATCCTTCAGTTAAAGGAAGCGTTTCCAATTCAAAATCATTACGCAGTGTATTAAAGGAAGTGCAATTATTCAATATGAATCCGTACAGATCTTGCAATATCCGATTTACTTTGCGAGTTGTTCTCACCATGAGCAGACAAAAATTATTTGGAACTATCGAGCATAAATTTATTTACATTTTATTTAATTAAAATTAACCGGATAATAAGAACCAAAAGAAAATTATCTTCAATGCCTAATAATAAATTTACAATGGTTTTATTGAACAACATTTTGTAAAATTATGAGGTTCTTGTATAATATTTTTTGTATTAAAAATATTTTCATAAAGTCGCACTTCCCCCCCCCCCCTCATTAAGTGCCCAAAATATATAATTTTAAAAATCAAACAGCCTACTTACATTTACTAGTAATCATCTGTTCCGTGCACAAGAAAATTACTTCCTTTCCATCCTTTTATAACGAATATACTTACTTCAAATTGATGACGATTAGGTATGATGCGTTTAATTGAAACAAATTAAAGGCACTCAACACCCAACTGTTGTATATTGATGAACATAAACATCGGATCTTCAACTTCAGCATAACCTCGGAATTCACAATTGACAGATTGAAACTATTACAATTATTTTACACATGTAGCTCCAATGTAATTATCAAAATGAACCCCAAACCAGCTGTACCCCAGGGCTTCGGCTCGGCTTCGGATGGGAAAGATAATGTTTACATGGAGGCAACAGGGCAAAATAAGTTAAATATAGCATTTTGTTACATTTTATGTTATAAATAAAATATTTTCATTGAGGCAACAAATAGTAAAACACCTATAGCAATTTATCATATTTTTTCTTCTATGTACAACGTACTTACATTCAAATCATAGAGTAACATTTAGCAAGAATTTCAGCGAAATGTCCCACTTCTTTATTCGAGCATGGGCACTCCACAGACTCATTATTTTTACCATTTTTCCCGCTTGTGGTTGCGTGTGGCGACTCTTCAGGGAATATGTGAGTGACGTTTTTTGTTTTTCTTATCATTATTGTTATGTATGATGTAGTATAAGAAGCCTGCGCCTATCTACGCCAAGAAATTTAGTATTTATGTTCTTTTATAATTTTTTGGCAAAATAAGTTGATCCATGAGAGTGTATTTTTTTTCGTAAGCCCTATCGGGCGACAGCCCTATCCCCCGATAGGGCTTTGGTTAAAGTGTAATTTTCTTTTTCGTAAAAGAAAAATACAGTTTAACGAAACTATTTAATCAAAATCATTCCGTTTTCTTAAAGTAGAAATGACATAAAACGAAAGAACTTACAAAATACTTTTATAAGTTAAGATTAGCATTCAAATATTTGAGCACATGGTCCCTAAGTTAATGTACTTGAAGTTGATGTAATTTTATTTTCTTTTTTCAGGTAATTTTCCAACGGTTTACGTGCATGGAATAAGGTAAAAAGGCACTTCCCAAGCATTTCAGCTTTTATTCATAAAAATTCAAAAGCACATGTAAAAAGTTCAATAAAAATTCTTCTGAAATGTGGTCACGCGATAAAATTCTAGTTCCATAAATTGCATTTTAAATTGGCTAAAGATGCGATTTTTTTTTGTTTATTTGGAAAAAATATAACAATAATAATAGCGTAATTTTTATTCAATTAAATAGATGGATGGATAATTTGTTTAAATGTTTTTTTTTTAGTTTGTTTTATCATCGTGTCATCTACTTATACTAAAATTATATTGTATTTAAATGTATGTTGGGATGCCCAGCGGGATTATAGGAAATAAAATCCAGGAATACCCTAAACACGTACAGTCGCTTTATTGAATGAGACATTTTACCAAAATCTATGATTCATCAGTTCTAGTCTATGATATAACAGAGAGTTTTAAGTCTATATATTATGTATATGGTATGCGTTGTGTTAACAATGTAAGAGGATTAATATCACGCTTTCATGCAAAATCTACTTGATGGATTAAAAAAAAACTCGAAGAGTACCTAGGGTATTTTTTTCTCAAAATTTCCCCGGGAGTGTAGCTCCGGAACGCAGCTAGTATTCATAAGCAACTAGTGAAATAAGTTTACGCGGGAAACTGTCCAAATTCACGATTAGTGGCGGCGTATCACGAATCCCATTTATTTTGTGTGAAATTATGATAATGGAGCCATTATATGCAACCTAATGGCATGCCTTCAGCATATTTACCGTTCAACAAAACGTTTTGTGACAAAAATGTAATTCTGCTGAGTTTATTTGTGGATTTTTAATTAACATAAGTACTTACTTATTTAGGTATGTTGGTGTATATCTATTGCATGCATAGAGCTTCAAAGATTTTCCCTTACTACTAGAGGACTATTATCGGCCAAGTCCTATTGTTTTCGGCGTGAGCAGACAATTCATAAACAAGATAGAAACAAATGACAAGATAGATGTATTAGTGATTGGCACAGCCGACACTCGCACATAAATATATCATAATCAATAGATTCATTTAAATATGGAGTTCATTTGTTACATGTAAATAGTTTAAAGTAAAGTATAAAGTTCATAACACAAAATAAAAATGCAAACAGGCCTCAAATATTTTGTTTATCTTCTATTTTATTATAATCGAAATTAAATACTTAAAAAAAAACAGCATGATTAATGATTGAAAAGTTTACATGTCCATCACTATCGAATTTAACTGTCAAAAGATGCACCACGCGATGCACCGACGTGTCACGATTTGCGAATTATAGGCTTGATAGAAGCGATTCAATAATCTAGGATTGCATGCCATTTAAATTAATTTGACAAAAAAAATAAGGCATGTTGTCTAATAATATGTCCGCGCGGTATTGGCAAATTATAGTACGGAAAGTATCGAGGTTTTATCCGTATAGTCTCACCAGTATGACACCCTGGTGGTTCGACGGATATTTTTTCATTGTATACCCACCCATTTCTCCATGGTAGGTTAAATATTCAGCTATTCTATCAGTCAGATAGACGGATGGACATACGAAGATTTATTGATCCTGTTTTGTAGGATTTATACTAACCCAACCGTATCGAACCAAACCGTAGCGCAGTTCACAATGTGCTATAGGAAGTTGAGCTATATGTCCTGTAGTTAAATTTTAAATTCGCATAGCATTTATACAATCTGGTCAGCTCCTTGCGGATACGGATGTCCGCGCTCGGTTTTCGCGATAAATTTCGTATAGGTAAATATGAACTTTAACTGCTAAATACACGCTTCAATTTTATTTGACACATAAAACGCTCTGTACTCTAATGATGTATACTGGATTGTCTAGTTCCTAAATTAGCCTTGTTAGCTGTATGGTGAAAAGTACCTACTAAATTCGTAGTTTCTGAAAACCATAAAAATGCAACAATAGAAATCCACCTATGTCACACAATACATAATTGTACACGTATCTATGTATACATCTATCAACTAGGTGTCCTGACGATATTCTCAAAGTTGCAAGAAGAAGCTGGAGGTCTTTTCCTACAGGTTCTATGTAAAAGTCTATTGCATAAACATTTGGCATTGCCTAGTTATAGACTCCTTGTGGTTAACATGATCAAATGATGATGATAAATCTAACCATAACCTGTAACCAATTAGTTGGTTTTGCACCGACTTACTTTAACAGTAACAGTAAAATCCAATTAAGGTACCGGCAGTAAAATATATACCGGTAAGGCAAAATATAAGTTGCACCAGTAATCAAAAAGATGGCATAAGTCAGCATTACTACTGTTTGATACTACAATTTCAACCTAAGTCTAAGTAAATATGAAGCTCTACCTACTAAACTTTTACAGATAACTCATAACGTGCAATAGTAAAATCTCAACATACAAAGCCATTAAATTAGCCAGTGTGATCTAGCCTTAACCATTTAAGCTAGCGACCGCAGTATAGTAATAGGATAGGATGTCCATTAGTGCGCATTAATCCTACCCTATCGTGGGTGTCCTATCAAGCACAGTTATGTTTTCCAGATAAATCTACTAATGATGGACACTATGTATTATTAAGTTGTGTTTCTTGTCTGGGGTCATATGGATTCTATAGACATAATACTTTCAGCTAGTTTCCGATTATGGATTTCCATTTGATATAAATAGTTGCGAGCGGTGGTGGCCGAGTGGAAGGGCGCCCGCCTGTGGATACAAAATCCCAGGTTCGAATCCTGCCCGGGCTACATGAGTTTATATACCAATCTGATTCATGTTAGTTTTCATCGACCACCACTTGCTTCCGGTGAAGGAAAACATCGTGAGGAAACCTGCACTCTGGTTGATGATTATCAGCTAGTGTGTGAAATGGAGAAGGCAATGGCAAACCACTGCATTAAAATTGCCAAGAGAGTCGTTGTGTGTGTTTCATTCCATATATAATGACCACGACCCTCAGTCATGAGGAAATACGACTAAAGAGAAAGAAAGTTGTAGAGAGTATAGGTTGTGTGTGTCATGTTCACCGTCATCATAAAATTCAAGAGCAAAGCTCTTAACGGTGGAGTTCCTTCTATTTTTCTCTTTCCATTGCTAACTCTTTCACCTATTCATACGACACGACAAGCGTCGTGTGTTGTGTAGAGGTAAAACATGAAGTAAGTAGAGTTTGTAATTTTTCATTATAACGAATTTTGTTTTTGGGATACGATTCAGTAAACTTTTCTTATATTATTAGCTCAAGACCTATAAAGACAGTTCAATGGGTTATTCCCGAAGTACTTCAAAAAATGTATATTCTATCTTCATAATCCTTATATTTAACTTTAGAGGTACCGTTCTCTGATTAGAAATACGAAGGTACGTGAAATACGCTGAATAACTTAATTCGTAGACTAATCAACACGTCTTTCGGTGTTATTGTTAGTGTTGACATAATTAACTCAGAACTGAGGATATTCCTATCAATATGAACGCGCGTTTTCTGAACTAAACGCAACATCTGCGAAAAAAATTGTAATTTTAGTGCTTCACTTCTATTTGAAATCACCCATGAAAAAAACTTTGAATGAAAGTTCGAAAACTTTAAATCTAACAACAATATACGGTAGAATAAGAATTCTCGAAAACGCCACGAGAGTCATTTTAAAACAAAATCACACGAAATTGGGGAAGTCATTAAGGTGGGAGAAGGGGAGCAATTAGGAAACTGGGACGAGACAGGAACACAATGCCGCTCATTGTCGTGTGCGTGCGAAAGAGACGGAGCATTTTTATTTTAATTAACAGGGGAAATGATGATGAGGTTTGGTTTGTAGAAAGGTCGATTAAATTATATTTATTTATAATATAAGGAAGATAAATGTAAAAGTGAGTTTGTTTGTATTAGGATAACATATCGTCGATATCAAAAGAAAGTGACCTTTTGCAATATTAAAATAATCCATCATCGTACAATCTTCAAAGTGAATGGCTTTACTGCCTCCGTTGTTCTGCAGCGATCTAGGTTTCCGCTCTATAAAACCCGCTGGGGAAGTTTATTTACTTAGTTTACCATTGCTAGCAAAATTATATAATGGTGAAAACTTGAACGGTATTATGATGGTAGAAAAGCAAGAACGCTGACACGTTATTAAACCACCAGAAGTTACAAAGCAGTTAAGAAACTGAAATATTACCAGGAGCTTGCAACCCACTAGAAAAAACAGTAGGACTGAATTGATTCGAGCGATTTTGATAACAAAACAGATATTGATTTCAGTAGTATCTCTTTACCTATATAATACTCTAATTACACAAAGCAAATATTTGTCGATTCAATCCTGAACAAATTGTAATACTACTTAAATCAACAAACTGTACAATTGTTAGAACTGATGCTGAATTTACGTTTATTTAACAAATGAAGCTGGATTCTGAATCTAAAACTAAAATTGTTGTATCTTTAATAGTTTTAGATATTGTATATAAAGAAAGGAACGATGGTAGGTGGAGTAAGGCTGTAACCGAGTGGTACCCTATAAATGGGAGAAGAAGTGTAGGACACCCAGCAGCAAGATGGGTCGACGATGTAAAGAATGTTGCTGGCAAGAACTGGATTGCAATGGCCCAGGATAAGAAAGGTTGGCGTAGACAAAAGGAGGCTTATACCCAGCAGTGGGTCATGGAAGGCTGACGATGATGATGATGTAATATCTGGAAGTTCTTGAAGTACATCTTCAAGAATATGTCATTTAGTATGCAATATACAAATAGCTATCTATATGTATACTAATACGAGTAGAGCTATCATAAAATTCGGCGCAGCGCAGCTCCGATGTGTGGCTTAAAAGTCTTCGTCAATAATTTGGGTACTTTGCTGAGCAAAATTATGTTAGGTTATAATGTACCCGTGTGGTTCCCGGGTTAGAATAGGACCACTCCATCTCATTCCATGGATGTCGTAAGAGGCGACTAAGGGAAATGCTTTCGATGGGCAGCAGCGTCGGAAGCTCACAAAGCCAAAAAAAAACTGCGCTCGCCAACCCGCCTGCCAAGCGTGGTGAGTATGGCAAATCCCCCCAAAATCTTGGGGTAGACCTTTATCCAGCAGTGGATATTTTTCGGTTGTAATGATGAGGTTATAATGTATTAATTTTTAAATTCTGCAATGAATGAACAGTGAACGAACAGTCAAGTAATATCAAAATACACGAGAGTTCATGAGGATTGATTGACATTTTTATTTCGGGCGTAGTACTACTCTCTTTTATAAAACTAGCAATCATTTAGTACGTACTTACGATTATGTTATTTATATCCTTATTCTACTTCTTGGGTATTTTCTCTTTCAAAGAAAAATAATTTGGTGTTATTTTCTCAGAAGCCTATGAAAGTTTAATGACCGTGAGACATTACGGTCAATTTGCTATTTATTTTTGGCAAAAAAGTCCCAGTAAGTGTACCCGAAAGTTTCAATTTATATTTTCTATTTCGCCATGGGCTTACTGTATCACAAAAGTTATTAAAATACTAGTAGCTTACCAGGGTTCTGCTCCTGTAGCTTTCGCGATAGCAAAATGAATCTTATTATCAATACTACATATAATAAAACTGTAACTGTTCTGTGTCTGTACATAGAAGATTTTTAATAAAAAAAACTATGAGGAGTCTTCATGGGGCCAATAGAAGCCAAAACCTTTTTTGTAGAATTTCTGTCTGTATGTTTGCACACGCATCATGCAAAAATTACTGGACCAAATTTGATGCGGTTTTCACTATTGTATTATAGAAGGTCTAACTTAAAATCTGGCGTAAGTTTCATTTTGATACGCCGCTTAGAACCTGAGATATTTGTGGACGAAGTCGCCGGCACAGGCTAGTAGGTATATAAAAATGTTTGTTTTCGTGAATAAGTCAAGCAATTAATGCAATATTCCGATGTGAAAACATGTAATAAAATATTCTACAATAATACCTAGAGACAACGAAAACATATTATATATATTCTTAGAACTCACATTTTCTAAAAATTTTAACAACGCGTTTGAAACAAAATATTCAAATATCGCTTTTAACCGTTGATATTTCGAAACGTGAGCGTACAGAATTTTTCAGTGCTTTGATGACAATTATGCGCTCTAGAGAACACGTTGGAATGCAAATTTGGAAATGCCATGGGTGTAAGCGGCAGTTGTTACTTTTAAATAATATTTTAGCGTTGTAAAGTGTCCCGGAATTATGATTTTGCTTGAGAAAATAAACATATCTCTCGTATTGCGAAAGAACAGAAAATATTCAGTGTACGCGATATATACAGGGTTATTTGTATTAAACGCAAAACCTTCCTAGGGGTGAAAGTACTCATAAATATGAACATCTTTTTGTATGGGACCGACTCTGAAATCTCAAAAAAAAATCAGCTGTTCCATACATTTTGGGCGAGTAGGTATTGCAAATTGTATGGAACAGCTGATTTTTTTTTGAGATTTCAGAGTTTGCCCCATACAAAAAGATGTTCATATTTATGAGTACTTTCACCCCTAGGAAGGTTTTGCGTTTATTACAAATAACCCTGTATATACTACACAGTTTAAATTTTTTTTTAGGTTAAATAAGTACTTATTACCAAGCGCATAATATGTAGATGACTTTTTATTCTTATCGCGTTGAAATTACAGAAAAGATATTTGGTTTTGACCAATATACTTACAGGTTATCGACTATTTTATAGGTGACTAATCTCTCTCTCTCTCTCAGCCGAAAGACGTCCACTGCTGGACAAAGGCCTCCCCCAAGGATTTCCATAACGACCGGTCCTACGCTGCCCGCATCCATGCGCATCCCGCGACCTTCACCAGGTCGTCGGTCCACCAAGTGGGAGGCCTGCCAACACTACGTTTTCCGGTTCGTGGTTGCCACTCGAGAACTTTTCTGCCCCAACGGCTATCTGTTCTACGAGCTATGTGCCCCGGCCACTGCCACTTAAGTTTCGCGATTCTGCGAGCTATGTCGGTTACTTTAGTTCTCCTAGGGATCTCCTCATTTCTGATTCGATCACGCAGGGAAACAAACAAACAGGTGACTAATATTTGCTTATAAATAATTACCCGAAAATAATAGTATTATATTTTGTGTCCGAATGCAAATCCGGATCCAGACTTGGCACATAGCATACATATACTTTTAGTGGCATGTGATATAATTTGTGGCTGAATTTGTTTTTTATTTGTTTTCGAAGACGGACAAAACAAAGGCTGCAACGATGACAATGATGATATCAGGCAGATACAATTAACCCCCCAACCTCACCGAACCCTATCGCAGAAGTCGTATGTCCAGAAATATGAATACCTCTCTCTCAGCCGAAAGACGTCCACTGCTGGACAAAGGCCTCCCCCAAGGATTTCCATAACGACCGGTCCTGCGCTGCCCGCATCCATGCGCATCCCGCGACCTTCACCAGGTCGTCGGTCCACCGAGTGGGAGGCCTGCCAACACTACGTTTTCCGGTTCGTGGTCGCCACTCGAGAACTTTTCTGCCCCAACGGCTATCTGTTCTACGAGCTATGTGCCCCGCCCACTGCCACTTAAGTTTCGCGATTCTGCGGGCTATGTCGGTTACTTTAGTTCTCCTACGGATCTCCTCATTTCTGATTCGATCACGCAGAGAAACTCCGAGCATAGCGCGCTCCATCGCCCTTTGGGTGACCTTGAGCCTTCTTATGAGGCCCATAGTAAGCGACCACGTCTCTGTTCCGTATGTCATTACTGGCAACACACACTGGTCAAAGACCTTAGTCTTGAGACACTGCGGTATTTTGGACGAGAAGATATCGCGAAGCTTCCCGAACGCTGCCCAGCCGAGTTGGATTCGACGGTTGACCTCTTTCTCAAAGTTGGACTTACCCAACTGAACTGTTTGGCCCAAGTATAGATAATTGTCAACAACTTCGAGTGTAGAGTCTCCAACCTTCAGAGGAGTGGGTGCGACACGGATATTAAACATAATTTTCGTCTTGTCCATGTTCATTTTTAGACCCACTTGTTGAGAGGCTCTACAGAGGCCATCGAGCATTGTGCCTAGGTCTTCCAAGGTCTCAGCCATGACTACGATATCGTCAGCGAATCGAAGGTGAGTGAGGTACTCGCCGTTGATATTGATGCCGAGTCCGCTCCAGTCCAGAAGCTTGAAAACATCTTCCAGGGCGGCGGTGAACAGTTTCGGAGATATCACGTCTCCCTGTCTCACCCCTCGCTGCAACTGGATAGGTTTGGAGCCTTGATCCTGGAGACGGACCGACATGGTGGCGTTTTCGTACAAACACTTCAGCGCTTCGATATATCGATAGTCAATTTGGCACCATTGGAGAGACTGTAGCACAGCCCAGGTCTCGATCGAATCGAAGGCTTTCTCGTAGTCCACAAACGCCAAGCATAATGGCTGATTATACTCCTCAGTCTTCTGTATAATCTGCCGCAGCGTATGTATGTGGTCTACGGTACTAAAGCCTTTTCGGAAACCGGCTTGTTCGGGAGGCTGGAAGTCGTCAAACCTGCGAGCGAGACGATTCGTAATGACTCTCGAAAACAGTTTGTAGACATGGCTCAGAAGTGAGATAGGCCTATAATTCTTCAATAGGGTTTTGTCACCTTTTTTGAAGAAAAGTACCACCACACTTCTGTGCCATGCCGTAGGCGTTTGTCCCTCGAGTATGACGGAATCAAATAGCTTCTGAAGAGCTCTTAATACCGGCGTTCCACCTGCTTTCAGAAGCTCAGCCGTGATTCCATCATCACCCGGTGCCTTATTGTTTTTTAACTGTTTGAGAGCCATTCTAATCTCATAAAGGCTGACGTCCGGGATATCTTCGGTGTAGTGTCGGGTCAATCTGGCTCTTGGATCTTTGGCCAGATTACTGACAGGTGTGCGTACGCTGGTGTATAATTGTTCGTAGAACTTCTCAACCTCTTCCAACAGCTCTGGCTTCGACGAAATGATTCTGCCATCCTCAGTCTTCAGCTTGGTCAGTTGGCTTTGACCAACAGACAGATCCCTTGCAAACACTTTTGAGCCCTTATTTCGCTTGATCGCCTCTTCAATACGGTCAGTATTGAATTGGCGTAAATCACGAGTTAAGGACTTGGAGATCTGTCTGTTTAGACGTCGATACTGAGCAGCATCGTCAGAGGACTGCAGAACCAAGTTTCGTCTTTGTTCCATGAGTTTGTTGGTGAGGTCCGAGATCTTTTTGGTTCCTTTTGAACGGCGGGTTTTGAAAGCCTTAGACCCAGCTGTTTGGACAATTTGCACAAACCTGTCATTATAATCGTCCAGATTTTCGCAGTCTCCCAGGCATTCGAAGCGATTCTGCAATTCGAGCTGAAAGCTCTCGGGGTTTTGGAGCTGGATAGGCGCTGGTCGGAGCGTAGACTTCATCAGTCGACACCTTTCGAGTTTTATTCTAAGATTCAATGTGCCTCTTACCAATCGGTGATCGCTTCCTGTTTTTACGGCATTGATCACAGAGACATCATTGAATATGTGCCTCTTCGTCGACAAGATGAAGTCAATCTCATTTTTTGTAACGCCATTAGGATGCAACCATGTCCACTTTCGCTGTTTTCGCTTTTTGAAGAAGGAGTTCATCATAAAGAGGCCCTCCTTCTCCATAAAGCCGGCCAGCAGATGACCACGTGCATTCCTCCTTCCATATCCAAAATTCCCCACCCTCAGCTCATCATCGCTTCGTTTGCCCAGTTTCGCGTTAAAGTCCCCCATCACAACGGTATAGTGGGCCTGGGAGCTATGTATGGCTCTAGAAATATCCTCATACATAGTCTCTACCTCGTCGTCGGAGCGATATGAGGGCGGTGCGTATACTTGTATTACCTTCAACGAATCTCTCTCAGCCTAAAGACGTCCACTGCTGGACAAAGGCCTCCCCCAAGGATTTTATCCGTGGGGGGTTTTGCCATAATCACCACGCTTGGCAGGCGGGTTGGCGATCGCAGTGTGATGGCATAGTACGCGAAAAGATGCTGCTGCCCATCCTCCGGTGTTTTTAATCCCTTAGTCGCCTCTTACGACACCCACGGGAAGAGATGGGTTGGTGCTATTCTAGGGCCACACCACAGGCCACAAGCTCTCGGGTCGGCTCAACCTTCAACGAATACCGTTTGGTAATTCTGAGTACAAGGTACGCTACCCTCGCCGAAACACTCTCGACCTGGACCACGTTGTTGACGAGGGACCTGTGGACGATAAACCCGACACCACCCTGGGACAGTTGGTCGCCCTCCCGGAAATAGAGCAGGTTTCCGGACTTGAGGATCATGGTGTCCTTCCCCTCTCTTCGGACTTCACATAACCCTACAATATCCCATCGTAACCTGCTCAATTCTTCCTCCAGTTCAGCGAGCTTCTCGTCGGTCCGCAGTGTGCACGTGTTATAAGTTGCCAGGGCCAAAGGTCGTCGGGGTTGGTAGCCTGGCATCTGCCGGGGATTCTTAGCACCCCCTGCCCCGCCGTTACCGTGACCGCTACCAGAGTCCGGGATAGCGGGGCCGCCGGGGACTAGGGGCCGTGTTATGGGTGTAACAACCATAGGGGGGTTTTGCCGTAATCGCCACGCTTGGCAGGCGGGTTGGCGAACGCAGTGTGATGTCATAGTACGCGGAAAGATGCTGCTGCCCATCCTCCGGTGTTTTAGATCCCTTAGTCGCCTCTTACGACACCCACGGGAAGAGATGGGTTGGTGCTAAAAGCAGATAATGTCCAGAAATATGAATACCTAACCTTTAAAAATGTCTTGTCTAGCCTTGACAATACACTTTTAGTAGCAGTATGTTGTGTAACGTGGTAATAAGCCACATGTGAAGATCCTCTTCTCCCAATGCCACGAAAGAGGGCGCCACTTAGGCTATTTCCGCTAGCTCGGTCAAGGCTCGCAATTGTTACAACCTGAATATGTATGCGAATTCTGGCGAATTTAGTTCGTTTTAGTCACTTTGAGTTTGACAGAACCACATGAAAATGTGGTTTTGGTTTTAGCTCGATTTGATATAAGGAATAAGTTGTAATTTAGAGTTTGCTAACAACATAGGTAACTACAAAAAATTTCAGTGGAAATGATTTCTAAGTTTTTTCTGTGGGGGAATCTAATTCATTCTGCCAAGTCCTAATTTATCACGGTTTTTGCAAATACTTTTTTCGCCCAGCTTGCCAATAACTTTTAAACTAGATTCTTAATCATAGGTAATTATTAATTGACCTTTGTTTTACATTTCATGAACTTTGTCGAAAATTATTCATTATATATATTTCGAATTCTTACTAATTAGGATACCTATTACCTCTAGAATAATCATAATTAATTAAGATTAGATTCAATTTTTTGACTTCGGACTTATTAGTTCCAGTAAAACTAACAATACAAAACAAATCTTATGATATGAACGTATAAGATATGATGCAAGCTTAAAATTAAATTCGCAAAAGGCGGGCCAAATCGCTATAAACAGTTTCTTCCGCGTAACTTTTTTTGAGAATTCCAGCAAACTTATAGCCAAGACATGCATTTTTCAGTTTCGTTTTTAGAATTCAATTTGATCGAATACGACTAACAACTAACAAAAATACCTTAAAATTTCCTTAATTTATTTAACTAAATTTAGCTAAAATTTATTACACTTACTACAGAATTACTGTATATATAGATATAGGTATATCACCTTAAAGCTCATTAGCTGTCCCCAAAGAAATATTTATACACCTTCTTTATACTATTCTAGGTACAGTAATAATACTGAATGTGTATTTAGCCCGAAACTCTCTTCATAACAGTTCCTAAACAAATAAACAGTCGACAGACCAGTCACCTTATTGAATATTCAATCGATTTGTCAGTTTGTCCTCATAGTTGAATCGTCTAAAAATTGATTGACGTGAACAGCAAAAGTCAAGGGTCAAATTGAAAGTTCATGTTAATTTTGGTTATTGATAATTTATTGAAAGTATACATTGACTACATATAAATTTACCAAAAATTATTTCAACTTCGTCATTATTACCTATCCGCACCACTAAGGTTTATGCAAGATGACTTAATATGCGGTTGACTGTACTTTAAACTAAGTCGATATTTATTTATCGAAATCGAAAAAAGTTATGAGCAAAGGTATGTATGAAAAGTATCTCATTAAATCAGAAATGAAGTGATGACAAAAATCGCTATTTCAACCATTCTTGCTTAATAGGAGGTAGTCTGTCTGTTACAAGTTTACGGGTAAGCTGATGAACTGATTTTGATGAAATTTGGCGTGGAGATAGTTGAAGACGTGAGGCCAACACAGGCTACTTTTTTATAAATCTCCCCATACGAATCTGAAATTGGGGATGATAGTCTGAAAAAACCGTTCACCTTAGATCACAAACTTTTTGTTTTACATTTAGTTCAGTTGATAATAGTAAAGTATATACGAATAAATATATAACTCAAAGGTGACTGACTGACTGACATAGTGATTTATAAACGCACAGCCCAAACCACTAGACGGATCGGGCTGAAATTTGGCATGCAGGTAGATGTTATGACATAGGCATCCGCTAAGAAAGGATTAACGCGAGCGAAGCCGCGGGCAAAAGCTAGTCGAACTCATGAGCCTTCGTAAGTCAGTCGGACTCGATGGATTTATAGGCACTACATTGGTGTGAACGAGTGGCGTCTATTAGACGTATGAGCTCGTTATGCTGCTGACGTTGGCAGAGGACTTTACATTTCACACAAATTTTAATGGAATGGTCAAGACAAAATTCAATAAACTTTAACATCGCCTTTAATTCTGTAAAATAATAGGCACTTGTATGACCTTTTTCTATTTGCAAAAAAACTTAATAAAACCTACATTATTAGTAGGTGCTGTCACAATCGTTTGTAGATAGTAGTGGGGCGCACTATAAGTTTCCGGAATGAATATGAAAAAAATACTATTAAAGGTACAAAATTAATTTATTGTTTTTCAAAATAATCTCCCTTGGCGTCTATGCACTTTTTCATTTGATGAAACCAGTTTTGAAAACTTTTGTGCCACTCCTCTGTGGTGACCTCTGAAACGTGTTTTTCATACTCCTCGATAGCCTCTTCTGGTGATGAAAATCGTTGACCGCGTAATTTTTCTTAATTTTTGGGAACAGAAAAAAGTCACAAGGTGCCAGGTCGGGACTGTATGCAGGATGACTCATGAGTTCTACATTTTTCGCCTTCAAAAAGTCGTTTGTCTGTCTGGCCGTGTGAGAACTAGCATTGTCGTGGTGCAGGATGATACGGCGTTTACGGTTATTTTTACGGAGTTCGTCAATAACTTCCGGCAAACAAATGGTCGTGTACCAGTCACTATTCACTGTACGACAATCCTCTAAAGCAACAGTAGCCACGTGTCAAGTTTTATTAAAAAAAGAAGCAATCATCCGCTTAGATGCACTTTTCACGCGCGCCACTTTGGTTGGTTTCGGCTCATCTTGAAAGACCCATACGCTCGATTGCTGCTTTGTTTTGGGATCGTAGCAATAAATTCATGTTTCGTCACCTGTTACTATGTCCCACACCAAATTTGACGCACCTTCGTTGAATCTGGTAATCATGGAACTGCACCAAGTGACGCGGTCCGTTTTTTGAGCCTCGGTCAAGTTGTGTGGGATCCACCGCGAGCACACCTTTCTCACACCCAAATGTTTGTGTAGGATTAATTGTATTTGACTCATGCCTATTTCTAAGGATGCGCGAATTTCATGGTAGGTCACATGCCTGTCTGTTTCAATCATACGGCGCATAGCATTGATGTTTTTGTTGGTCACAGCGGTGGACGGCCGACCATCGCGAGATTCGTCACTGAGATTGATACGACCACGCTTGCATTCTGCAAACCAGCTATAAACAGTTGTCTTGCATGGTGCTTCATTGCCAAAAGCTGTTTCAAGCCGAGCGATGCTCTGTTGAGCTGTCAAATTACACTTAAAATCGTAGAAAATCATACTACGAAAATTTTCCCGAGTTAAATCCATGTTGATGCAGACACACATTTTTTTTAAATGGCGCCACAAGGTAAAAACAAAAGACAGTCAGATGAAACAAACTGCATTCTACAGCCAAAGAGTTCTATTTTCAAATGTTGCAATAAATTTTTAAATATTATTTATGTAAGTGGCCAGTTCCGGAAACTTACAGTGCGCCCTATGTAAAAGATTAGAGAATATAATTTTGTCCGACAGGTAGTATCTTACCAATACGCAAGTTTTCTAAAGTCGTAGTAAATGATTAGGTAATTTCTATCTATCTATCAGTAAACCACCCAATGATCAATAGATAGATAGATAGTTAAAATATTTATTTGATTGCTACAGACACAAAATACAAAAAAGAAACAGCTGATCCTTAATATATTTTTTTTTTTTGGTGCAAGTCAAAATCAGTTGTCATAATTTGAAAGACTTGTCACTATCATACTCTGTTTACTCCTAATGCTAGTGCTGCCCACTGGTGTGAAAATATCGCAGTATTCTCTATTGCAACCATAAGTCTTCATAACGGGTGGCTCCTGCGATTTCTCATCACAACAGATTGCGAATTTGATCGATGCTGACATGTCTATCGGTTTTTCTGTAAGGAAACTTGTTTTAGCCTGCCGTTGGTAGATAAGAAAATGCTGCTATAGCAGTTTCAAGTATACAGCTTAAATTAGGCACTCAATTATGTATATTGTAGTTAAATACCTAAATAAAATAGGAATAGATAAGTAAGATTCCTTTAATGGTAGGTACCTCCCACAGGTAGAGTTTTTTTTAAAGTTAAATACGCTTACATTATTACAATCTAGCCGAATGAGCGATTTTTCTGACAGCTAATTAAGAAAAAAAAATCAGTACCTATAAAAAAATCTCAACAGATGGAACTTTATTGAAAGCCAAGGTGTAATAATGGCTGTACCTATATTGTGCGCTCTATTTTGTCAGCCAGAGGCAGAAAAAAAATCACATATCAGTTTGACAGTTGCACTAATCACAATATTGATACTTTTTAAATGTTTTTTATTAGGTTTTTTTTTAATGCCAATCCCGTGTATTTTTGCTTTTTACTAAGCGCCACCTATGAATTCATCTGCAACTATTTTTTTATATATTTGGGTCTCGGAAAATCTCTCATTGCAGGCAAATGTTATAAAGTTCAAGAATGTGTCCATTGGCACTTTTCTTACTGCCTCTATTTAAGGCCATACCCAAGGCTGATCAGAGGGGGTGAGGGGCGGTACGTAAGCACCGCCCTAAAGCAGACACAATAAGGTTACTTTTCGAATTTTCTATGATTTGTGTTTTTGCTATCGAGTTTTCGTCAGGCTCTTAGGGTAATTATTTTAGAGGTTTTCTTTTAATTGTGATAAAACACTAAATGTATTTAAAAAAATAAGCCGATATCGTTTTAAATAATTGTAGTCTGTGACAACCCCTCTAGTCAACGTCTCCAAGAATGGTTAAATCCCTGGTTACGTCACCCAGACGTAACTATTCTAACCTACTCAATATCTACTCTTATTTGATTTATCTTTAACCTAGCTTGAGAATAACCTAAAAGTGTGTTTACATATTAGTTCTCGTAATATTATGAGTTGTGCTGTGATCTCCTAGTGTAGTGCCCTGATTGTATTCCGCAATGAACCTTGGATCTTTTCGAAGTGCTATGTCGGGAGCCTATTAGAATTACTTGGATTAAATATCTTACTACTATGTACTGTCTGTGTCTTAACCGACCTTATCTACATTACAGGAATTACAGATAATGCTAAGGACTATCTATAGAAATTAAAACTAAATCTTACTTGGCTAACTTATACTATTGGTTTGTCTTAAATATACACTTAACACTACTAATTATTGAATTATTAATTATAAGGTGAGCTATGAGGTTTTCCAGCTTTTGAAATACCGCAACTTTGAAAGATATCTACTAACATATGTGTGTTCCTAACGCTTAACTTAGATAGGTGAGTATAAAGTATATGACCAATGGTACCGATGATGGTTTTATTTGCTTTAATAGAATCTCTCAGCTTATAGTTGGGTCTAGTATGGACCAGGCCCCGCTAGAAATGTTTATATAAGTAAGTATGTGTTTCTTAAGGTCGGTAAAAATATGTAAGTATGGAAAATGCAAATATTGCTACAAAATTGATAATTCTCAGCTTTATTAGCTAGATCTGGCTTATGGCAACATGCCCCTCCGTCCGCATGTTACAGTAACCTTCGGCTCCAGACTTGGACAGATTCCCTCCAGATGCTCAGCTATTATTTTCTTGATTTCAATATAAATAATGAATAACTAAGGTCTGAACATAGTTTAGTCTGTCTGTCCTTGTATAATTAAATAAAACAGAGAGGAGAGACAAAATGTCTCCAAGTGATTTATCAGTTTCACAATTATGGATTTATCCCATATATTGTGATCAGCTGAGATCTTTATTTTTATGTTAAAATCTAAATGATTAACTATATATCATATATGAATTCAACCTTACAATTCATTAATGGGATACTGATAAATCTGATCTCTGAAGGAGAGTAAGTTATTAAAATTAATTAATAATAGGGATAGTGGTGATGTATTCATACTTTAATTGTGTTAGAGTTATAATGTAGGTTTACCAACAGGTGGTAATAGGTAAGTTAAGTGTGCAGAAGAGAATTAGCATTACTCAAACTGATGTAACTTGACTTGTCTTTTGTTTATATAATTTTCAGGTTAGAATTACATCCTTAAATCTGAGATCCATTGTATTTTAGATTGATTCAGTACTTATCACCATTATTAGTGAATTTGTCTATATTCACTCAATAATAGAAGCTATTTGTACTCAACCAATGGAATCATCCTTAATAAATCAATTTCTTTATGAATATTTAGAAGTTATTTGCAGATATTCCAGTGAGTGGTAGCAACTACTCAATATCCTTTGATAGTGTACTAAAATATCTTTTGACATAGCACACAGGCGGTAACTGCCTTATATCTAGACTCGAGCAGACACTGAACACAACTAGAATCAAACTTTTATAGTTTATTTGTAAGTTTTGTAAATGTATAGACTCCCATCTTTAAGGAATATAGTTTTACCAATAAATTTAACTTTCTCAACAAGGAATTTGACCAATGCCGGTACAAAGGATTAGATTATGATCTTATTCACTAGATTGGAACAATTATTAGGTATTTACTCAAATATATAGACAAGTAAAGTCAACATCCATTAAGTACATGACTAAATTGAGTCAAATAAGTAGGAAAAGGGGTTGGAAACGTTCCATTACCCACAACATTCAGTATTTGTAAATAATGATAAGGTTAATTGGAAACTCACCGAATCTATAGTCACTTCAACACATAATTAGCACAACTAAGAACTTTCACTTTCCAATTTTTCCTTAGTCAATCACTTATTTTCCGGTATTGGTTAGGTTTTATAAATAGCCCTATAATTATAAGATTCCTGGGAACCTTCAATTCACACTTTTGATACCTCCATTTTGATAAATGATAAACCGACTAATTATTTGTGTTATTTGACCATTTTGTTTTATTTTGTGTTTTAATTCCTAAAAATGGCGCCATTTCCTACCAGCCATTTTTAACACCCCCTACCTATATGTATGTGAAATTAAGGCCTATTCTTGTCCCTATCGGTCCCTAAGTCCCTGACAACTACAGAATTTTAAACTATTTCATAGTGTGCTTAGTAGCTTCTCCCTTCCCTAATAGAAATTTACCTGCCTATCAACCTACAAACGTGTCCTACTCTTGGTTTTTGGGCCAACATTTAGTTAAAACCCCTAGCTTCTAAAACGCCGAGTGGGCAACCCGTTATCCTACTTTCTAACAGCCCAACGTGATAAACCTGATTGGGAGGGAACAGGTTTATGCCCTAACCGAGGTTTAACAATACGAGACAGTTATCCAAATCATTCAGTAAGATTACATCTTGACGGCGTTCGGATCGTTGCCTCTGAACTCAAAGGAGACGTCATCGTAAAGTTAAGCAACTTAACTAGGCATTCTCTTAACAGAAGCCCACTTGACACGTTGCAAAGCCAAGCTCCAGGACCTACCCCGCAAGGTTCTTACAAATAGCCCTTAAAGAAACAAATCAAAATATCTATTTGAACAAGAAACGAATTCTACCCTCTATCCACTTTCGCAGATATCAGGCAAAACCCATATTCTCGTCAAATCGCAGCTAATGCTCAACTACTCTAATATTTAATTAAATTTACTGGGGAAATCTACTTATTTTGTGAATTCTTCAAATTAAACTATATACGTTAAAACCGAACTTAATTTTACCATTTCAAGCTCGCAATAACGTATTTTTCTCAAAAGATTCGCGGGGAAATATGCGTTCCTAAGCCTCATGAAGAAACCTTGCGCCCAAACACTTTTCTTGCAGACTACTTCTATCTTGATTTAAAATAAACTTCTTCAATGACGCTTCTTACAGAGGTGAGATTGGCGCCCGGCAGCACAACGTTGTCCCCCCGAAGACCGCAGATGAAAAAGCCTCGAATGACCCTTCCTATCAGTTTTATGCAACCGCCTCTTGTCTATGTGTGTGTAAAAATCTCGAATCTTTCATGAATTCCAAGCTCCCCCTACCTTACTTCCTGTATTGCAACTATAATAATTCTATTCTCCCGAACCCTATATCCACCGAAATAACAATATAAATAGTTAATGTAAAATATACCTTATAATAGCATGATTTTATACATAATTCTTACAAAATAACTATTTCCACGCAATTACTTGTGCTATAGTCTAGCTTAATTAATAATTATTTTCTACTTTCTTTATAATCGACATAAACCAAACAGTTCAGCTCGTTGCCGATCATATCCTTATCTTCTTTTCCTCTATTATCAAGATTAATAATAATTTCACTATTCATCCATTTTCCGTACCCCAAAATGTTACAATCAAACGAACAGAAAAATCAATAATGGCAAAATAATTCCTATACTGGCAATGATTCGTTTCCCTCCAGCTTTGGACAAAATATCACGTGACATCCCTGTGCTACTATTGGGCAGTCAATTTAATCACGCCACTCTTCCGGGTGAATCTACCTCCTAATTTACTAACAGGTGCCAATATCAACGGAACTTCTACCATAGACCAAATTTTCTATCATAGACACTAGATCTATAATTCAAGTGGCCTATACACTTGACAGCGAATAATTACCTATTAAAATTAAATCCTATATTTACCCTTCGCATGTTTAAAATTATTATAATAAGCTAATATTTATTCTTTAACTAACGAACTTCACAATTATTTTAAGCCCTCAATACTTTGCGTACTAATAATAATATCATTGCATCCGGAACGTTTTTTCCTTCGGTGTCATTACTTGACGTTGTCAAAATGACATTATTTTCTTTGTTTACAATTTATAGAGCCAACAATACGCTGCCGTTTTCAATAATTAAATTTACCAAATAACTAGTAATATGCAACAAAACTACAGTTTACAGACTCAGTTCAAAACCTCCTGAAGATGACAAGGTTAGTTCAATTTCTCTCCTTTTATCATGTAAATATTTGAGAAGAAATAACAAGTTCATATTTGAACTGTTACAAGTCTTTATTTCATTCTTTAAAAAAATTCTACTGTTATCGCTTAAATTACGGTGATTTTCGACGATAAAGGAAAAAAAAAACAGGATTATGTATTTTTTTTTATCTAGTCTTATTTATTTTATTTGTAATTTGATTCGATATAATTCTAGTTTAGTATTTTTCTCTTTACGGGATATTTTTCCTGCTTCAGTACTTTTAACCTATGGTTCACACTTGACGTATAAAGACAGTACGTTTTCGGAAAATCCTGATTGGGTATGGGGAGATCCTTAAGGGGAGGCACTTTGTTTATGAGTCTTTGTTAAGTGGAGATGATATTTTTTTTCGTATATCTCCTACATGACACTATGTATGAGATAGACGAAAAACGTAAAATCGTCTCTTAAAAATATTGTATTTGATTTAGAAATCCAACTGTGTAGAGTCAGTGAAAGTGTTAAAGCGTTTTAACACGACTGTATAAAAAGAAGTGTTATGTTTTTAGGATACAGAGTACATACCTACATACAAAAGTACACTATAAAAGGTGGACTTAATGCTACAAGCATTGTCTAACAGTCAAAACTTAGGGTTTATTCCACCTTAATTCATAAATGCCTAAGATCGCATCTGTGCCTTATCCGTCTCTCATCCACATCGTATCCGAATCTTACGTCGCTTCTGTGTATTTCGCGCCTTAGATTCCTTACGTTATCCTGGATACTGCAGTAGTGTATTTTTCAGTTTGTAATATTGCTACTACGTACCTAAACTACAATAACTTGTAGTAGTAACTATAATTGTATTAAATCCCACTTAAGATAGCATGTAGTTAGATAAACGACATCACAGGTCGTGTCCCCGTGTCGTGGTGGATTACCGTCGTAATCCGACCAGTTATGATAAATGGCGGCCGCCGCCACCTAGGATTAGGCAATTGCCGGCTGAAACCAAGAGTCATAGCCACAGAGGTGCGTGAAGCTAGGGTAAGGATCTTGTCGAAAGCAAAGGAAATAAATATAAATGATATTTGTTTTAATTACTGAAGCATACAGAGGGATTTTATTTTGACGTATTTGTGGATTTGTATGTCTCAAATGAAATCAAATCATTTATTTGCAATAAATAGGGTTACAAAAGCAGTCTGTGGCGTCATAGCTCCCGAACTGATGAATATATTTTGATTTCTTTTTTTTCTTTAATTGATTTGACCGAGAGAGTTCTTAGCTATAAGTCGTTTAGGAATACTTATTCAGCACTAGCTTTCGCCCGCGGCTTCGCCCGCGTGAATTTTCCGCAGGAACCGTGCCTTTTCCCGGGATGAAAGGTACCGTATGTCCTTCTCCGTACTTCCAGCTATGTGTATGCGAAATGTCAGGAAGATTGGTTCAGTAGCTAAAGCGTGAAGAGGTAACAAAAAAACAAACAAACTCACTTTCGCATTTGTAATATTAGTTAGGATTCTTTCAAGGTGATGTCAGGGGTTTTGGGTTTCTTCCATAGTACAACAAGCCGAGCAAAGATCTCTTCTTTAGTCCGCCATAGTCTGCTCTAGTGTGAAAAAAAATTCGCCGCATTATTTAGACACGAGAGCAATGGATTCATGAATATTAATTGGTGCTGGTTTGCTTTGTAATAAAGTCCGGACGTTTATATTTTTTTGTACAACATAATAAAAAATATCGTAAATTTTTGGCCCTAAAAACGATGATAACGTTAGAATTTAAATCTAAACGTTTTAAACTTGAACCACGTCATGGATCTGACGAAACGTGCCTCTTATATTAAAAGATTTAAGGCACGGCCGACTGGACTGTCTGCCACAGCGAAGCGCCTTAAGAACTCGTTACCCGCCCTTAATTGGGGCGTGAATGAGATGGAGGGATCGGCTGCTTGATTATCGTACTAATGCCCTACAAAGCACCCTTTGTAATGAGGATAAGCATGTGAAATGTACCCTTTATAGTACTTATTTGTGGTTTAATTGGACTAAATAATGCACTGAATTATTGAAAAATAGTAACAAATATTTGTAAGAAATGTCATGACAATAAATTTTAATATTTGAAAAAATATTGCTAACTTTTTCCCCTTCCGAGTAGGAATAAATTGTTATTAAACTTTTTTCTATGTCCTGCTTCTATAATCCTTAGTATTGTCGATGAACAGGGAAAATGTAAATACTTTATGCTGGTCTTAAGCCTTCATTACTTAGATAAATTTTCTCGTCTCAATATTTTAGTCTACTTAAGTACTAAGATGGCTTTATTTAATTAATCACTTCAAGGTGAAATTCTTAGAAATAATTACACAAAGTATCTTATAGAAAATTTAAACACTTGCTTTTACGCTAACCATCATTTCTTTTTTATTTACTTTTGCCATCCATCTCTGCAAAATTGGTTTCATCTCTGCGTTGATATACAAACCAGTCAATGTCCAATGATATATGCACTTTAAATATTATAGATATATACTGTCACACTGCTACTGTAACGCGTTTGTGCTTTAATTCATTAAAATTGGTCTGTACGAGTCTAAAGACCGAACCGACATAGAAAAACTGCCAAACAACTAACAAAAAAAAAACATGCAGAAACTACACGAACTGTCAGCGTTCAATTAGGCAGGTAATGGGTGTTGATTGATGAGGCTTCCCCTCACCTGACACCAGTTGAGACATCCATCCATCACGCTGAAGAAAATGTTCTTTCTTACGCTTTTTTTAGAACATGATCTTTTTCGCGAAACAGGCAACCTGTTTGAGCAAGTTTTGAATGTCTGTCTTTTGATATTTGAATCCAATTTTAGAAATAATTCTGGCATTTTATTTTAGAAGTTCCTTTTGCAAGTTAGATTAGAAATTCTATTCGCGTTTTGTTTTTGTACACAATTTTTACTATATAGATATTGTAAAGGATAAATACAAGTTAAATAAATTATAACAGTTACTTGAATAAATTGATCATTTAAAACAGCCTTTTCGATAAGCGATGTTGTTTTTTAATCAAAATTTCAATTTCATTTCTTTTACGAATTCCAGTAATACAGAAATTATGATTAGCCTTAGATGAAGCACACAGATGCACAATATGGACACGCACCAGTTGTATCATAATGCAGATGCAGTAATCCCCAGACAAGATTGTCCTAATTTTGCTAATGCCTAAACATCGGACACAAGAAATTTAAGATTAGATGTAGATTCATCATCATTGGCCAGCACATCTTTTACAGACAGATGATTATATGTAGTAGTTTGTAGCTTTGAGACATAATATATTACTAGTGGTTCTGTAAGAACAGTAGATCTCGCGAGCCCTTCCATGAAATAACCGATATTTTACCGTGTCCCTGGCTTAGAAGAGTTTTGAAACCAACCTACCAATGCTAGAAAGAAAACCTGCTTACAAAATTTCATGAGAATCGGTTCAGAAATGCGACCTGTAGGCGAGAACACCCGGACAGACAAAAGAATTTTCGGCTAGTGGAAACTGAGACGCTTCGCTCGCTGCGCTCGCTCGGTCAATGATTAAATAATTAGTTTTCGACGTGAAAAAGAGCCTTCTTTGAAGGCCAAGTTTCAATTAAAAAAATTGACTTTGACTGAGATGATTTTACAGATGATAGATATAGATTAGGTAGATAATAACATCTCCAATCCGTAGTAATTATCTCAGCTAATGCTCCGAAAGTATAATTCGACGATATGTAAATCGTGCATTAGACGCCAAGTGTTTAGCATAAATCAGACAAACTCCATCTCGCGACACCGAGATGAAAGCCTAGTAATGTACCACTCGGTAATCTGGCGTATGAGCTGTAAGAGTAATTTGAGATCGTAACGAAAATGCCAGAGTAAATAACAAACATCTGAGGGAGATCAACTAAAAGCACTAATGAACACGGAATCTAGACTTTTATTTCTTTATTCGCCTTCTACTTCAATTCTAGGGATCCGTACTACAATAGATACAACGATATTATAGATCACTTTGTTGTCCGTCCATCCTACCTATCCATTGCAAAGCGTCTTAAGTTGAAAATGTCGGATACTATGGTCTACGGTTTTTATACGCTATGAAAATAATCAAACCTAAACATCTACGAAATGAAATAGTTTATTTTCAACATATAAATAATGAACCTCAACGTCGCTTATTGACGACAATAATTTCCTTAAGTATAGCTAAGTTTACTACTCAAAAGATGTAAGTAAATTTGATCAAAACATGTATTTACTTTTCCATTACACTTTACCTTCTAAATAACCCTAAGCCCTAAGCCAATTGACATTACCCCAATCAGAAATACTGGCCAGTCGGTCGATTAACAACCATCTAAAAATAACACAGTCTGAAGAATAAACACGCTATTCTATTTCCAATCATAAAATAATGCCTTCTTTCCAATATTTTATACGAAGGTTAGTTGATTACTGTTCCATTTGCGCTCGTTAGTCGCATAGTAGTAAGTTATTAGTTACTATTAGCAATCCAAATCAGTTAACACAGAAGCACTCTAGGCAGTTGGCCGCATAGTATACGTTCTAAGGTAATCCGAACGGTAAGTGGCTGTTAATTGGTAATCATGACGTTATTACTGGTAATGCAAAGAGAATATGAGATGATGCAGGGAAGATGTGTGTTGTAAATTATGTTTAATTACCCATTTGCCTTTGGTTTACACAGATAACATAGGTACTTATATCTTTATATGTAACTTATCATTTCATATTTTAATTTTACTTATTATGTGTACCGACTCCTTGTAAGCGACCTTGTACAAAAAGTTAAGGGAAGCTTTTGATTTCCGAGACCCAAATTAAAAAAAAAATAGTATCCATATGACTTCATAGATGGCGCTTAAGTAAAGGCGAGAGAAAAAGTTCCATACAAAAAGCAAAAATTCACGGGATTGGCTTTTTTTTTTTAAATAAAACTTAGTTAAAAAAACATCTAAAAAGTATCAATATTGTGATTTGTGCAACTGTCAAACTGTTAGGTGATTTTTTTTATGCCTGTGGTTGACAGGAAAATGCGCACCATATAGGTTCAGCCATTATTACGACTCGGCTTTCATAAAACGCTATCTGTTGAGACTTTTTAATACTATTTTTTTTTCTTAATTAGCTGTCAGAAAAATCGCTCATTAAGGATTACTAGATATGATGTAAAAAGGATGTAAATATGGATTCTGTATTTGAAATAATTGATTTTATTTTTATTTCATTTACCTATATTTTTTTCCACAAGGGTCAAGATGGTAAATGATCTTTTTCAGATTGACCTGGGTCTTGGATGTTTATCTATATATGTATTTGTTAGAAAATATGTTGAGTTAGTATCCCATAACACAAGTCTCGAACTTACTTCGGGGCTTACTTAATCGTGCTTAATCTGTGTGATTTGTCTGTATTTTTTTTTTGTACGTAGAAATAACACGAATATTTTATTAACTTTCTAACAAATTGAGAGTTTGGATATTGAGCGATCAATTTGTGACACTTGAACCAATTACAATCCGAAACAAAACGTAATTTGTTTTTGTTATGTCTGTTCAGGTGTGACACTACAGAACATAAATATACAGACAGAACACAAAAACAAAACAAACGACTGTGATAATAGTGCAAGGTTGCGTCCCAATGCTATATGGGCCATGCCAAGGCCAGCCCAGGCCAACTTGAGGGCTCTCCGCGTGTGACATCAACTCGTTCTGACACTTGGGCTAATTCTGTACCTAAATCTTAGCTTAACGGATTCTATTTGGGACTTAAGTTGGGTTTAAGAAAAAAAAATAGGTGGGTTCTTACAATTTATTTATTTTATTTATTTAAGTACTTAGCTTGTGCTCACGAACTTCGTCCGCGTAATTCATCTCTTGAGTTCATGAACCGATTTTGATGAAACAAACTGTAAATGTTTTGCTGAGTTAAAAAAAGCAATTGGTGAAAGTTTTAAGTAAATTGGTTCAGTACTTTCGGAGATAAGCGTAATCATACATACAGACAGACAGACAAAACATAAAAAATTTTTTTTTGCTTTCTATTATTCTATTTAAGTGTCCCTTTACAAATTTTAGTCAAAAATACTTAATGTACAGACATAATATTTTTACTGTTTTATTATGTGTATAGATATAGAAATGTATAGATTATTGCACTAAATAAAATAAGTGAGCCATAGGTGGACTTAATTCCATAAGGCATTCTTTGACAGTCGGACCTATGGATCAAACAGAAAAAGGCAAGAATTATATCGCCTATAACAAGATGTACATAAAGGTGCTCCCACAGCGGGAGCATTCATCTGTAATGTAGGTTTTAGATTAGATTTTGAGTATTAGGTTACTCTGAGTTCGCGCATTGATGTTACAAAATGTATTCAAATATTACAGATTGTATCATTACAGGTTGCGCACTATATTATTTTCCTCCCACACTGATGTATCGCTGTAAAGCTAAATTACAGGCAAATGCTAACTGTGTGGGAGCACCTTAAGATTAAAATAATATTGTTAAACTTTGATAAATAAATTAAAAACTTTATCATACGTAGTAAAAGTTCTGAACATGTTTAGTTCGAGCGTTAGTATATTGTTAGCCAGTTGGATAATTATACTGTTATTAAAATAAACGGCCAAAGTTTAGGAAATCATTAAAACAAAGTCACTTACCTAGTTGTTGTGCTAGTGTATCGTTAGTTAGCTCCTCAATTAGTATGATTTACAATAATTTGTTTACCCGAGGTGGTATAAAGTTATTTTTTACCGTAATTACGATTACGTAATACCACCACCAATAATTATATATTTACGTCAGGTTTTTTAAACTAAATTCTAAATATACTTAAATTTATTTTAGTTAGTTTAAAAATTCCTGAATTTATTACTAACTTTGGCCTGCTGCTTCGCCCGTTAAAATATGACAAGGTTTTTTTTTTTGTTTTTTTTTTTTTAAGTTTCAGACGGAAATTGTCTCGCTCGCACGATAAAACATTTTTAAAGATTGTGGAGAACTTAGGTTTTTTTTTTCAAAAAGTATCTACTGAAATGCAATATTTTATACCAACAGTGCCAATATTGCATATAATATTAGAATAACGAACACAAAATTTTACTTTAAGCAGTTAAAAAATTTTGTGTGTCTCCGTTGAGCTTAGCCAAAAAAGCTTTGGTATGTCTGTATATTCTCCTCTATAGGAGGAGATTAATTAGTCAGTATCTCAGTATGCTGCAATTCAAAGAAAGTACATTAATTGTGATTTACCATCTAAGTTTTCAGGCAATTAAAAACTCGTTGAAAGTAACCTTTAAGTTTCTTTGAATAAGTCAAGCGAATTCTTCGCAAACTAAAAAGATTGAGCTTGACACCTTGAGATTTAAGTATTTATGAGAATTCAGTTCGTATTATTTTTCTATTTCCTACCTAATATTATAAATACGAAAGTTTGTTTGTTTGTATGTTTGTTTATTTATTTGTTTGTTGCCTCTTCACGCTTTATTTTCTGAACCAATCTTCCTGAAATTTCGCATACACATATTTAGAAGTACTGAGAGGGACATAGGGTATATTTCATCCCGAGAAAGAGCACTGTTCCCGTTGGTAAATCACAACAAAAGCTAGTTTTACTATAAAATAATGATTTAGGTACGTACGTTTTCATCTCAATGTCATCATTAGTTAGGTTCTGTTCTAAAAATACAATAAAAACAATTGAAAATCGCTCGTATTTTTCCAGCTATTAAGTATCGTCATCAGATGCCAGATGTGACATAATCTGTAGCAATTTTAAATTTAGAACAGCGGTTCGATATTTGAAAAAGCCTCCACTTCGATGGGAGCTTTTGGCGTTTAGCCAGCCAGTGCCGTAGACAGAGAGGTATCCCATCCCATCTGACATTCGCATTTGGGTCATAATGATATTTTATCTGTGGAGCGCCGTTGAACGTTCCGTTTCAACGTTCTCTACGCGCTCTCATCGGATAACTTTAGAATACTAATTCCATTTATGTGCAGTTTCATGGGAAGAATTATGTTTTTGTCGTGTTGTCATTACACTAGTGCAATTTAGACTGCTTTAAAAAATGACAAAATACAATACAAAGATAAGTATGCTGAGAGTAAGTAAGAGTATTGATTTCATCACCCTTGTCGTGAGTGTCAAAAAAGAGCTATAAAGAAAACATCAGATAATGGGCAGTGGTGTCCTATAAACAGTTTCATCGCTAGCTAGCTCGTCAGGTTACAGATGATCCCCACATCGGGAGAGGTATTTGTTCAGGTTCTAAAGAAAATTATTATTATTCTTATTCATCCGTATAGTTCCCACTGCTGCCGGGTAAAGACCTGCTTCTCCTTCCGCCATTTATCTTTTTTTATTAATAAATTTTAGTCGCTAGTAGCAAGCAAAGATGAGATCTAGGGTAGTGAACTCAAAAAATGCCTATACATTCTTGCCTTCCATATCTCTAACTTGAGCTATTGAGAACTATACAAACATGAAGATAAAAATATTAAAAATAATATTCTCGGAAAGAAGAAATAAGTCGATTCCGGGAAATTAGGAAATTTATGGCACTTTTTGTCACTCAACCTCTCTCAAAGAGTAAATAGAAAAGTAACAAAATAAATGTCGTTTCATGAATTTTATGTAAAAGGACCAATTCGATGTAATAATTTGTTCTGAGAAATTTAATTTGGACTCGTCTCTCTGGCTTATTGATTGGTTGTCGGCTTATTAACAACATAATTGGTAGGTATATAAATTAAATTTTAACCGATATCATTACCGGTAATATGTACCTATCGAAATTACTGTACATTCAATCTTTCAAATACTTGTGTATGATGTAGAGACATTATTATTTAATTATTTTCTAATTCAATAACGAGACAAATATAAACACAAATAGATGACAGTAGAGGTGGAATATTGGAAATTTAATGACTAACTTTCTATAAGTATAGATCGTGTGTGGATTTGTCGATTTTATCAAAAATTTACGAGTTTGTAAGACATGGAAAATATTTGGAATTAAGAAATTCGACAAACTCTAAAGTACATCAAATAAACCAATTATAACTTTTTATTTCGTTCCTTTAATACCGCGTAATTGCCAACATCTGGAATTCTCGAGAGAATGTTTGTTACTTTTTTTTTCAAATCATAATTTTAACTTTAAGTGCTAATCTGACTGTAATAGAACGTAATTTAAAAAAATATACAGCTAAAAGCGTAAAAATTATACAGCTCTTCGGATTTGGAAGTAGATCCGTATAATAGAAAAACAGTGTTTTTATAGATATTCCAAATTATTTTGAAATGCGAAAACTATATATTTAAAAACTCCGGACAGTCTCATACTTGGGTCATGTTCTTAGGCATCAGCGATACGACCTCCTGCAGCTGATAATGATGGGCTAAGTCGCTGGAAAGAGAAAGGTCGGAAGACGGAAAAAGTCTTGTTTGCGTAACATCCGAGAGTGGACCGAGATCGCGAGTGCTGCTGAGCTGTTCCGCAGAGCTAAGGACAAGAAGGACCTGAGCATGTTAATCGCTAACCTTCACTAGTTGGAGAAGCACCTTGAGTTAAATTAGGTGGCAATTTTTAAATCAGAAAGACAAGTAAAAACAAGTGTTGATCTTTAATTGACGCTTACTTTAAAACATTTAGTAGGCGTTGTAAAAAAGACAAATTAGTATATTAGAGGCTAAAGCATTTCCCCGTTGCTTAGTTATAAAAAGAGAAGGTTGATCACGGGGCCAAATAAAAATTCTGTGGCTGGATTTCTCCTTACCAAACTATTAACCTATTTTGATGCAATCAATCCAGTTTATTATGAATAGGCATTTTTCTATGTTATTTTTAATTTGTTAGTATAATCAGAGATTATCTTTAAGTTGTATTTAAATTTTAAATTAAAACTGGACATTGGCGATTGCCAACCTCTGTCTGTAGTGATGCAAACGCCTATAATGCGAACAGAACTTACCTAAATTACTATTATTATTTGTTTAAAGATTTTTCTCCTCTTTTGAAGAAAGAGGGGACACACTATTAGTTATTCATTTCATTTTATACAGCGTGTCATTACAGGTTTAACAATCCAACATCGCCAAAAACATAAAGATCATAAATTTGGTACACATAATAATGCCCAACGAACTGTTCGTTGGGCAATATTATGTGTACCAAATTATAATGAAATATGTCTACATCTGCTTTCTGACATATGGAATTCAACATATTTAAAGCTCTGGCAGACAACCGATATAATTAAGTACGCGAGGAAGACGTACTAAACAAAGGCGGTTTACGCCTCTTAAATATGAATTCATCCTTCACAGATAGTGACAATTGCATTAGAACTGTCAAAAGATCTTGGTCAGAAAGCCGGCATTAAGCCCGTCATCTGAGAAGAGCTCTAGCGCTATTTCCGCGTGCGGGGAGCCTGTGACCCCGTTCCGACCACTTTGACGATTGACTTTGCGACGCTGAAGGGTGCTCGCGGCCTAAAGAGTGCTCCGTGAAATTACTATTCGAATATGGAATTTGTGATGCCATATTTTACGCAATCACTTGACCCTTTGACCGTTAACCGTAAGATTTCTAAAGAAAAAGACAACCTTCTTCTTATCGAGTGTGTTATTACAAACACTGGTGTCAGATTTTATTGAAGTCGCCTAAAGGCTTCTGACATGACTTTACGATATGTGATGATGTGCAGGTTTCCTCACGATGTTTTCCTTCACCGGAAGCAAGTGATGGTCTATAAAAACTACCATACATGAGTGAGATTACACAGGTAGGATTTGAACCCGGGTTCCTATCCGTCCTATCCGACCTCAGGCTGGTGTCGTTACCACTCGACCACCACCGCTTCGGTGATACCTTACACTATGACCATCGCTGTTACGTGATCTAGATTTTTGGTAGAAACAGACCTGTACCCAGTGTGAGATGAGAAACTAATCTTTTAAATTAAAGAGTACTTCATTTTTAAAGGAGCTTAAAGACTTATAACTAGCCAATCTTTAAATATCTTCATATTTTGTCATCATTTCATTCATAGAATATGATGATTGCAGAGGTTAATTTATATTCTGACAGTAAAGTAGAAGGGAGGGTGTCAATGACCATCCTCCACAAATTTGAATAAAGATGAAGAATAAATATTTACAGATAGGTCATAATGAATTCGAGGCAAGTTTAGATACCTCTTAATCCGGGAGTAAACAAGAAAACAGGCCAGGTATCCGAAACAGAATTTGAATAATTGCGGAAATTTCCACGATTTATGGCACAAACGTTTAAAATGTTGACTTGAGACGTCACAACTTGATGAAATATGGGAACGCTTGGACTCGTGGCTAAGTAGCTGGTAACAAAAAAAAAAGTTGGGATATAATTTTAAGTATAGCCTGACCAGGAATATAAAAACCCTCGCCATGTTGCGGAAAAGTAATAGAACTAAATTTCTTCTACTGGCAACTAATTTAAAAACCCATCTGTCATTTCTCCTGTCAAAGTTTGACTTTCAATCAAGGTCGGATCCAGTAGGTATTTTTTTCTGGGAAGGGCACCGTTTTCCATTCTCGAGATTATTTCCGAGATAAAAAAGTTTCCGCTTGTTCTTTAAAAAATTCGAGTACGTCACTAATGGTAAAATAGTTGGCGGATGAATTTTTTGGAAATACTTACTTGTAAGAAACTATTACTATCTACTAAATCCTATTATTTTAACAACACGAATCTTAATTTGATACCACCCTTTAAATTCGCTACTGCTTTCAATAATGTTGCAATATAAAACGCGTGCTGCCTCTAATTCAGGGTTTTTATATTTTATTTTTTCACATTTTTAATACTTATTATATTCAATATTTCTACTTCTCTTTGGTTTGTGCTGGTGCCAGATTTTCCATTCATCAATATTGAAATATTACTTAACTTCTGTTGCGCTACCACGATATTACCATTGCTTTAACCTTCATCTCTGACTTACCATGAATTTTGAGCTTTTTGCATGGAAGTAATAAGTACCTTTGTACAACGTACTTACTACTTCCATGGCTTTTTGTTACTTATATATGGAAAGATTGAGAATATGTCAGTCATTAAATACAATAAACAAAACGAGATAATCCGAATACCAAATCCAATTAAGTAATCGTTCGGGTCAAGGCAAATCTATGTAACAAATCAAATCACATCGAACGGCGCGAAATAATCCGGCTCTGAAGTTTAGGGGTTTAATAAATTAGAAACGTACCCATACGTGTGGGCGGGCAAATTGTCAATGTGTTAGGGAGTTAGATATCCCCGGGTTACACCCGGATTCTGCGGTAGAAAAGAAACATTGAGGGAATAATGAATTAGTTCAAATAGAGGATTTATTAGATCAATTTAATTTACATTCATTTGTCAATCATGTTCCTTGGCCTTCTCAGATTAATCTTACTCTTATAGAATGATTGTTAAGTACAGTTATTAGTTTGACATGTAGATCTATAAAAATCAAATAATTCGACTTGATCATACACTGGTTATGGCATTCAAAATAGAGCATTCAAATAGGCACAATATATTGCATTTGCTGCAAGATGGTCACACTATACTTGATAGAATACTCCAGATGTAGAAGACTTGACAAATGGTAACAGGATTAGCTTTAGCATAAAAAATATACATATAACCCTCCTCCATGTTTAGATAAAAGCAAAGTTAGCTCAAGATCCAATTTAGTGCTAATCCTGCTTTAAATTAAGCACGGGATTGTCATTCTAATCTTTTAATAGAACTCATATGCGAAGGTAAGATAAGGTGACCGCAAGGATTAGTTTAGGTGGTACCAGGACATAGGTTGGGAGTTGATTGACGTTTCGTATTGAGGCGAGCCCTTCTAAATGCAGACCCGTTTGTTCGGGAGGGCCCTTGATATTTTATGCAAATTATTTTCGGGATTTGTAAGAGTTGATTTATGTTTCGAGTACTTGATCGATAGTTGCTTTGTTGCTTTACATTGTTGTTCGATTTAATGCTATAATAAATTTGCAAAACCTTGATAATTTCAGTACAATTTATAAATTGTTTGCCTTTTTACCACCTGTTGCATTTTTTCTCTTAATTTATTTTTAAATCAACCATGTCGCATCTCGTGGCAATATAGGATACTGTTATTTCCTTTTATTATAAGCAGTGAACGTAATGTTCTCTCTCAGCCGAAAGACGTCCACGTAATGTAAAAAAATAAAATTTTATAAGTATACGTTTAATAACTTTACACTTGTGTAAATAAATGTCTATTTAGATCACATTAAAATATATCAACTTGTTAAACCTAAGCAATGCAATCAACAAAGGTTAGGTTGGCTTGACTGACATGTTTAGGGCCATACATCAAAACTTCGGAACGAATGTCTATTGGAGTAACATTAAGCTTTAAACCCTTGGATAATACATGTCCATTAACTGGCAGTTAAGGTATTTAAAGTAAGAAATAGTTACCCAATATTTCAACTGTTGAATCCGAAGTAGATAGATATATTGCATTGCATCTTCGATAAAAGATAGGTGAAACCGCAGGCAGCAGATAGCTCGTGGCCTTCTTTTTCAATAGATGATAATGAAGTTAAATAAAAATATAGGTATAGATAAACCTATAAGTACTACGATACTACTGTAATGTATGCTAAATGGCGTAGCGTAGAGCACGGTACCTATTGAAAATATGTAACACCACAATAATACCTATGTTTGACAAAATAAATAAATCTAAAGCTGAATACGTTTTGATACGATGCAATGTAAAGTAGTAATGCAGCTTCGCTACCATCATCGCATTTAAATAATAAATCCTTCTAAATTTCACATCATATATTTTGCAAAAATAAATATTCGTCACAAAATAAAATCAAATGGATAAACAGGTCCACGTGGAAAACAAAATCCTTCTGGTAGCTCTCCGAAATGATGATCTAATAATACCCTTTTAAATTGTTAACGGGCGCGTAAGTACGACTTTGTTGTTGAATTCTGAGAATGATACTTAATATTTCCCTGAAGATAAGTGAGTAATTCAATCAATTAATTAGAACTGACGTAAAAGTTACAACTTTGTTACAATTAAGTCTGTTGATTTTCGCTCTTTTGAAGTTTTGGTAGATTTAACAACGGGGTTGAGTTCGGATCGATAGAAGATAATGACGAAAAAGTATAAATATTTGCGAATTTTTACTGATTCATTGAACGCCTCAATATTGGAGAGTATTTGGTTATTATTTTCTTCCTTCTCAGTAAGTCGGATTGTTGTTTCGCTTTACTTGTGTATGACAATTTTGTAGACATTTTTGCAAATCGCTGATTTTGTTTACTTCGTATCCAGAAGTAAGTTAAGTTATTTTATTTCAGAGATATTTTCTTGTTCTCCGCCTCCAGATCAACAGATATTTTTAGAAGAAGTTATCAGTTGTCATATTAATCTAGAATTGGAACAACTAACTTTAATACGCTGTATAGCATTACACTTTTCGTCTATTCGTGCATATTTAAATAGGGCCTTGAAAGGTACACACCAGTGTCTCTAACCATTTCTGGAAGTTCAGTGTCAGTGACACATAAATGTCAGGATTGCGTGCCTCCGTAAAGATTATCTATCGTACTTGTTATTTACGACTCGTTGTTCATTTGATAGTCTGTGCTTTTAATCGATATCTGTGATACTGTCTGTTTTATCGATATATTTCATTCGGGAGACGTGGGATGCATGGGATAGATCCAGTGTAACAGTCTAAACCATCCATACATCAAAATTCCATAAAATAAAAGATATTAAGACAATTTGAGGTATAAAAATAAGCGCATAATCTCAACAAAATGGCAAATACACCTTCTCCTATTTGAGATATTAGAATATTATCAAAATTGGCGAAACACCCACACCGGGTGGTCTTCAAGAGTTTTCGTTTTGTACAGCTTTTCATGAATAATGTACAAGATCCTTTTATATTAATAGAAGTCAGATTTTCTTTCGAAGGTTCCGAAAATAGAGTTGCTTCGCCTAACTTGATTATCCTTTGAGGTAATTCGAGTAAAAATTGTCATTTTTAGTACCGTTAAAATATTATTGTCTTTCTATTTTTTCACACCTCGCCTTTTTTTCGCATATTATCTATACATATGAAAGTTATCTTAATTTTTGACGGTTTCGTCTTTTTTTCTATACATGTGCCTAGGTATATTATCAAATGACATCCAGAAGGTAACCCCTCTTTTCTACCATGACTTACACCTTCTTTCTTTGCTACTACCATTTCCTAAGTTATATATCTACATCAGGATATTACATACAGCCAATGAAAATAGGAAGAAATTTTGGTGGTGTATGCGTCAGGATGGTTAAAATATGGTACATTCTATAAACCAAATCGGTTCTCTCAAGTCCAGGAAGTTCTTACACACATTTAAGAATCTTAAACCGGCGAATTCCACTTAAATGCCGGCTTGGTGCCAAGATTATAAAACCAGATAGAGAGCTCTGCTGCTGACAAGAACGAAGATATCGAAAAACGTTTTAATTGAAAAGGGAAAAAATCAAGAAAATGTGGCGATCCAAGGGCGAGTAATGAGCGATTTTCTGACAGCTTAATTAAGAAAAAAAATCAGTATAAAAAAGTCTCAACAGATGGCGTTTTATGAAAGCCGAGTCGTAAAATAGCTGAACCTATATGGTGCGCTTTTTCCTGTCAATCAGAGGCAGAAAAAAAAAATCACCTAACAGTTTGATAGTTGCACAAATCATAATATTGATACTTTTTAGATGTTTTTTTTTACTAAGTTTTATTAAAAAAAAAAACTAATCCCGTGAATTTTTGCTTTTTGTATGGAACTTTTTCTCTCGCCTTTACTTAAGCGCCATCTATGAAGTCATTTGGAACTATTTTTTTTTTAATTTACGTCTCGGAAAATCTCTCATTACTTTGCACAGAGAGTCGCCATAACAGTGCAAAGGGGTAATGTTGCCAGCCTCTTAGTTTGCCTTTCCTCGTGGTGACGACGTGCTGAAATCTCTTTTTAAGCTTTAATTAAAAAAACATTTTATGTAATAAAATAAAGTCACAATGTCTTTAGGAGATTGTGAAAGTAGTGTGAAAGAAGTACCTACACAAATAAATATTACGTAAATTCTCTTCTTATCTCTAAAACTCTGCTGAACTGCTTCTCAATTTTAAGCAGCTTCTCCAGCAGTTTTCCTTGAGCCATCTGGATATAAGCTTCAATATACATACATAAACCAATAAAAAATAGAAATGTTTTTATTAGACACATATTTACGGCCAAAGAAACTCGAATATAAATTTAGATACCTAATTTATCCTAGAATAATCTTTAATCTTTAAATTAGAACTTATAAGAACATTAATCTGCTGTCAGTCTACTTCATCCGACGAATTTTCACCCTATTACGTTGGAATATGTTTACTGATCTCTAATCGAAGCTTTCATAAAGGGTCGGTACATCGATGTATACCGACACTTACCGGTGTTTACGATTCCCGCCGAAAAAACACGCCAATTTCGCATTTTCCGACTTTTTATTTACCTCTGTGTAATACGCAAACGGCCTGTTTTTTACAGCTTTTCAATTATTTACACCTGTCCTGTTTCAGTGTTTGACTGTAATCAAATCTTGCAAGTTAAATTTTACCTATTTGTTTTTAATTGAGCTGAAAACTTCGAGCAGCAAGGACTTCCGTGCGCGGTCCGTAAGGAGTCCGTGTTGCTCTATGGCTGAAAATTATTATGCATTTACTAATTTTCTTCTATTGTAAAGATCTTTTGCATTTGTAATATTACCTTTTTATTGTAATTAGGGTTCCGTACCCAAACTGTTTTTAAATATTTTTTAATTATTACAAAAAAATCGTGCAACGGCAGGGCCTACAATTAAATTAGAACTTACCACTTACATAAATTATATACATCATTTAATAACCCAAGTACCAATATAACCCCCAAATATGTATCGTATCGATTGTATTGTCATATTTCGTCAATTACTTAAATATAGCTGGAAAATGTTTACCTGGCTAATACAATGTTTTTTTATAATAGGGCCGCCCCATTGTGTATCGATACTTACCGCCTGTTTGCCGTTCGCACGACGAAAACGTTTATTTAATGTCAATTTTATGTTACACTCCTTTTCGTGTTTTTGTTGGCTGTATTTTTTCTTATCTTTTGATGTTTTATAATGTTTGGAAATCGTTATTTTTTAGGGCGCGTTGTTTTTATTAGGTAACTTTAGTAATTACATTTTTTTAATGAAGCAGTAACACGCAGTTAAGTGTAGTGGATGGAAATTAATACGAAGGAACCTTAAATATGAAAAGAAAAAAAATCATTTGTATTTATCTTTCTCCTTTGGGCTCGATTTTCTTTCATGAAGTCACAAATTAATGATAAAATTCAATTCAATAAAAAATTACGGAAATCTTAAAGTTTACACTTTTGAAATCCGTCTTAGTGGACATAATAACGTTTTTTTCTTTATACATTTGATAAAATAGGTCTTCTTATACAGCCCTAAACTACTCTGAGGGATGCAAAAATCATACTAATCATACTTATTTTATAGGTATGCAAAAGTTTGGATGTTAGTTACTGAAAACGCGCCCTGGTATATAAGAAATGACGACCTGCATCGGGACCTGAATATACAGTTCGTCGATAAAGTCATACAAAAAATTGCAGAAGCGCATGAGAATAGACTGCTTCACCATGTAAACGTTGAGGCAATCCAGCTCCTCGACAACACGGACATAGTGCGAAGACTCAAAAGAACTAAACCGTTCGAATTAGTGTAGTGATTAAGTGAATATTAAGAATAACATAGTGCAATAAAAGTGCGAATAAAGACACAACAACAAAGTGACTTCTCCTTAATAGAGACATTAAGAAAAGTGCCGATGGACACATTCTTATAAAATTTCATTATAAAACTAGGTTAAAGTAAAATTACTTATTAGCTTGTAACTAGGCTAGATTATAATAATTTTAACATACTTATATTAGTATGTTATATGAACAAAAAAAAAAAAAAAAAGTTACTGAATCACGCAAAATCTACTGGACGGATTTCGATGAAATTTGGTACACGGGCAGAAAAATACCGGAGATGGCACAAAATACACTTTTTATCCCGAATAACCTAGTGATATTTAGGTTGTCAACACATTCTATAATATAAGGGTGATGTTACACTGACCTATTAATATTTAGCCGGAAACTAACTATAATGTAAATCAATAGTGATTGTTGGCACATGATTAATGCGAACCAAGCTGCGGTCTGGTGTGAATCAATCAGTGACGTCACAGGCCGGCTCACCCTTGCCAGATCATCAATTAAGACATCAACTTGTACAATGACCTGATTTTTTAGTTCTCTAGTAGCTTCCATGCTGGTCTGGGAGCGAAGAAAAAACATAGAATGTGCCAGCTGCTTCTCTTCCCGCGCAGATTGTAAAAGTTTATCGAGGGATAGGGCTGGGGATTCCTCCACTCATAGGCGATGGGCTAACATCCTGTCACTATACCTGAATCTCCATTCCATCAGAGAGCCCACTATTCAGCTAAGCGTGGCCTTCGAGTCTCATGACTCTTGGGTCTGTCTACCCCGTAAATGATAAAGACGTTATTCTATGTATGTATGTTATTAGTATCAGCTGTCTTCTTATTTATGTAGGCTAGATACATGACTTTACGACTATCGCCATTTAGCGGCAAAACCGACACACACTAAAAAACTGAACAGTCAAGCTAGCCAAGTTTAAGTTATGTCGTACCGCCCTTCCTCCTGTACCTTGGAGGACCTGAATGAGGCTAACCACAGAACAGCAAACACGCGCGCTGAGTTATTTTATGTTCTACGCTTTGATTTATTTATCTACGATACGATGGCGGTGGAAGTGGACAAATACTGGTAAAAATAAATCTAAAGTACTCTCATAGAGAAATTAGATATGGTGATTAGATATAAAATGGTATATTCCTGCTCGCATGGAATTTTTTCACCATATCTAATTTCTTTATAAAAGTACTTTACTAGTAATTTCATCTGAGATGCACAAAAAAAAAAAACTAATTTATGCGACTCGAGACTACTAATGATCAGTTAGGTCGTAAAAAAAACTGCAGAGACTGATAGGCTAGTGACCAATTAAGATTCTTTTTTCACTTCACATTACGGAACCCTAAAAAAGTAATATCAAATAATATTAATACCAAATTAAAAATACTGCAGTCGATAATTTACGAAATTATATTCCCTGTGCAGAAATAAAATGCTTATCTATTTCCTCCAGGGACTAATCGTTCTTTTTAATTAAGTAAATGAAAATTTCTTATTACACCGAAAATATTTCGTAAAAATTCTCTTCCTGCCGCGTCTGAGCGATGATGAATTATCCGTCAAAACTTGGCTAAATTACAAATATGTTTTGGTCTGTTTGAAAAATACTATTTGTTTGAAAATATTTTTAGTCCATTATGAGTCGCAGGGATCCGCATTGGACCCCACTATTATGATGTTCCAGATGGTTGGCGGAATGCAGTATTTAAAAAAATCTTCCGTCCGATTGAAGTACAGTCGAATGGATTTTTTTTGACATTTAGGCAAGTTATTTACTAGCGGTGTCACACTAATTTAATTGCAATAAAATGTACAGATAATATATGGTATATATAGTATAAGTAACTACTAAAACTACACTTAATAAAAAATAAATAAATTAGAAGATATATGATAACTACCTATTAAAATTATTAAATACGCATTCATCATCATCATCTCGAGTCGAAATGGCACAGATTAATATTTTTTCGACCAGTATTTGGCCACTTCCATTGCCCTATCGTGGGCTTCATTCAAGTCCTCCAAGGTACAGGAGGAAGGGCAGTTGGGGCAGGTTAAAAAGTGAGCCATGGATTGGACGGCTCCACAGTCACAGAGGCTATCAGACGAGTACCCCCACCTGACTTGGTTCTCACGGCATCTCCCAACACCAGCCCGGAGTCTGTTTAGGGTCATCCAGACTGTCCAGGGGAGATCACCACCCGGTGGGAGCTTCTCGGCTGGAGGGATACGCATTAAAATTAATTTAATCAAAAATACCACCCTGGACAGTACCTGGTTCAAAGGTACCCATTACGCTGGCAGAGTTTCCTCTCTGAATAGCTAGGGATATCCTTTGAATCAGGTACCATCCAGAGCGAATGTCATGCCCTCGGTCCCTTATGTCACAATTGTATTGCTGAGGTTTGAGAAACTCGCGTTCGAGTTGAGGCTTTGCTTTGTTACCTATTTTTTTAAGTTTGTAACTGGTTACGAGAAAAGAGAAAATTTTCTGTTTTGTAAACGGTTACCAAATACAGTTACATTTTTTATCGTCAACTAGATCTCATCCATAATGTCTATACTTACTTTATGCTTATTGTATTTGAATATTAACATGTTTTTTTTACTTTTAATTTAAACCTCAGAGGCGCGGAGGTTGTAATATAAATAAAAGATTCTTTACCCAAGTTCTGCTGTTAATATTAATAATTTAGAAACTGCGAACTTAACTTTATAAAGAATATAAAGTTTTCGGCAAAGTACTGTTTATGAATTTTAAGATTCAAGTGAGTTTTAATTTGATAAAGCTGTACATTGTGTACAAAAGTTATTGACATTTGAAGTTATCATATCATCCATACATATAATAAAACAGTAAAAATATTTTGTCTTTTAGTATTTTTGATTGAAATGAATAGAGGGACACTTAAAAAGAATAATAGACAGCAAAAAACATTTTTTGGAATTTCTTGTCTGTCAGTCTGTCTACCTGATGAGCATTTTCTGCTGACGTATAAAAATTGAAGATCTGGAATATCTGATGAAGAACTGCAAGAGACCAGCTACACTATAACATATATGGAAATGGCGCCTTATTAAAAGTCTTTCAACCTGATGAGCATTTTCTGCTGACGTATTAAAATTGAAGATCTGGAACATCTGATAAATAACTCCAAGAGACCAGCTACACTATACCATATTTTTTACAAAGATTTTTCATCTAAGCGAAACTCACGCGGGCGAAGCCGCGGGCAACAGCTAGTATTTAATAAAATTCTAATTAGTTATACCAATTACAGCTCAAAATTTCGATAATAACGTGACATAGTTCTTTCGATCCCATAGTTGGCATTTATGGGTTAATAAAACATGGCGATTAATACTTAAATATTTAAACTCACTGTAAATAATAAGGTAAGTTATGGTTGCGCTTTTAATAGAAACAAACCAACAAACATAAAAAGCATAAACGATAAAACGATACGACATTGGAACCTTCAAAAAACGAGCCTACGTCTTTTTAAAAGGCCGGCAACACTCCTGCGATACCCCTGGTGTTGTGGTTGTCCATGGGCAGCGGTGATTACATATCATCAGGTGACCCGCTTGCTCATTTGCCGCCCTAAGTTATAAAAAAAAAAACTAGAATCACATTACTGGACCTCCTGTAAAGTGCAGCAATAGTATTACAACTGGGACCAAAGCTTTCATTCAAGAGCAATCGTAACTGAATTCTAAAGAATCGGATCAAAACTGAGATTAGATCTTCTCATTTGAGAAAAGGTCCGAATATTGGCCCTTAGAGGCATTTACTCTGAAAAATGGTGGATTGAGTTCGGGAAAGTCAACGCTTGAAATGTTTGAGAGGGAAACAATTCTAAATGGCATTTAAGGGTGAATTCCACTGCTGCGCAGCACAATGCAATGGTGAAGAGTAATAAAACATTGAAATGTACTTGTGATAAGATAATATTAGGAGCACCTTTAGACGGCGAGTATGTATGAATAGAGTAATAAGTGTAGAAGAAGCTAGAGAGATCTGTAAGGATCATAGCAAGTGCAAATCGCTAGTTTCTGCCTCCACGGGAAAAAGGCGTGATAATATGTATGTATGAAACGTAGTAACAATTGGCCTCAAAGAGTTGCTCAACGAATTATGTATAGGGGCTTAAGTCAGGTGGTTCTCTGCGTGATCGTGTAAAAAATGAGAAGGATTCGAAGAAGAAACAAAAATAAAGTTTATTGTGCTAGCCCAGTGAATTAGTTGGTGGAAGTAGGCGTAGCACATGCGGGGCGTGGCGTGCTTGAAATAAATAGCCGTTTGAGCAAAAAATTGATCTGGAATATCTTAAAATAGAATATGAAATGATCCGATTAGAAAGACAAAATAAAAAGATATCATATTGGAATGTGAAGTTTATTTGTATTGAAATTGATGTTATTCAGATGTTTTTTTTTTTATGTAGCTTTATTAACTTAAGTGTATGTTTTACTGCTAACCTTTTATCGCAAATCCTGATACTAACGGAATTGCGGCTTTACTTGTAGATTGAGGCGAATGAAACGTTGTTGTTTTTAGATAACCGATCTTTATTGGGCCTTTTTGTTTTGTTAATTACTTCTTTGTGTTGATCAGATTGTTTGTGTTTTATTTGTTCAAGCTCTCTTGTACGTAATACTAAATATTTTTCTGTAAATACAAATCAAGTTAAGTAGAATACTTATGATTCTCAAATTTACTTGAACAATATTCACATAGTCTATGTCATAGTTTTGTCAAAATACTTTAGATTTTAATGTACTCATTTTTTGTCTTTGCTTGTCGATAACTATTTATTTATTATTTATTTATATTTAATTCAAACACATATTGTTACAAAACTTAACTGCTAACAGTGTACAAAAACCAAGTTATTAGGTTTAAACGTACACTGGCATGACATTCATCGTCGAGAATAAAATATGTAGGTGGGTACAAAACTTATTCTGCTATGCCGCGCGTATGCATCTAAGCCCGTCCCGGTATCACACGGGGTGATTTTAACTGTCGTCGTTAATTTTATTAATAAAATATGTTTTTAATTTATTTTTAATATTTCTGGTATTAAGTTCTTGTTTTAGTGCTAACGGTAGGTTGTTTATTAATTTGGGTATTTGGTATTGTAAATGTTGTTTTCCATAAAGATTATTATATTTTGGTAATTCTAGGGTAATTTTAGATGAGCCGCGGGTTTTTTTATTTTTGATTACTATGTTTTGGAATTTAAGATTAAAATAATTTTCAGTGATTATCATATACATAACTTGCTCATGAACTGGTAATATTTTACAATAATAAAAAAGTTGGTGGTAGTCGTTTTGATACTGTTTTTTAATTTTCGCGGGTACTAATTTCTTAAGTATTCTTAATTGCAGCTGGTATATTGCGTCAAGGTGTGATTTGCTAGTTCTGCCGTAGCTGTTAAGACCGTAATGAATAATTGTTTCTCCTAAGGCTTTATATAAATTTAGTAATGTTAAATAGGGAATTTTGTTTTTTACTAATGATAATTTTGCCAGAATGGCTCGCAACTTATCACACACATAGTTAATGTGGTCAGTCCATTTTAACCTATCGTCAATGACCAAGCCCAGGTATTTATGTTTCTGAACTACTTCAACTTGCGAACAGCAACAGTTCCGAAGACTATTGTGTAAACATGTGTGACTATGGGCTACCAGTTTAATATTGTCAGACGATCTGTTTTTACTGGAGCTTATATATAACACTTTTGTTTTTTCAGCGTTTACGACTAGACCGACATCGTGCGACCATTTCATTAGCAGTGTGAAGTCCGTTTGCAAATCTTTCAATGCTGTATCTAAGTTTTTATTTGCTGTTATTAGACAGGTGTCGTCTGCGAATTGATAGATGCTACTTTTTGTCATGAGTTTTGTTGCGTCATTGACATAGGTAATGTAATGCAAGGGACCCAAAACAGATCCCTGTGCCGTGCCCTCAGTAACATCGATCTCTTCACTGACGTCCTCATCTATCTTCACTACATAGGACCTATTTGCTAGATAGTCTCGACACCACTTATTAAGTGGGCCACGTATGCCACAGTTATTCAGCTTATCCAATAGTGTTTCATGTTTTAGAGTATCGAAGGCTTTACTATAGTCTATGAATACTACTAATACATGTTTTCGATTGTTAAGATGTTCATATCTGGTATCAGTAAATTTTGTAAGTAGCTGTGTCGTGCTTTTACCCTTTTGAAAACCGAACTGTCTGTCCGTAATAATATTGTTATCAACATAAAATTTATTTATTTGTTTAGAGACGCATTTTTCTACTATTTTGTCTATGGCCGATAAGATTGTTACAGGACGATAATTGTTATAATCGCATTTATCGCCTTTTTTGTGAATGGGTCTGACTATTCCTGTTTTTAGTTGGACTGGGTATTTTCCTTCCTTAATAGTCGTATTAATAAAGTGCGCCATTACTTCAGCTATCTCTTTTCCTAGGTATTTTAAATCCTGAGCTCTTACTTTATCTACTCCCGGTGCTTTAGACGAATTCATAGCTTTTAATTCTTTACTGACGTCTTTGGTGGTTACATTTTGAAATCTACATGATACGTTCACCGGAGATGTATACTGACTTTGGTCTAAAAGTTTGCTGTTGCATTTAGGGATAATACTCCTAACATTATTTGCGAAGCTCCTGGCGAAGTTATTCACTATTTCCTTTGTAGTAATTTTATTTTTTGAGAATGCGTTTAATATAATTGTATCTACTAGTGACTTAACACGGCCAGTGATTTGATTTAGTAGCTGCCATAAAAGTCTAGGATTGTTTTTGTTGTTATTTATTTGGCGTCGTATCTGTTCATTTTTTGATTTATTAATTAATTTATTAGCATAGTTCCGATAGGAGTTATATTTTTGTTTTAAGATTAAGTTTGTAGGATCTGTAATCCATTTTGTAAATAATTTGTCCCTATGTTCACATGCATTTTTAATTTTATTCTGTCAGCTATTAACTATTAACTGTAATTCTATTAACTGTCAGCGATTTTGCAACAATGTACTCATCGAGTTATATCGATGAAATCTCTAGGTGTCATTTACGTGGAAAATATCACACAAAACGATTTTACTTCAACTAAACTTGTTTTTATTTGATATTGGCAAAGATAAAAACATTAGCAAAATTGTCGTTTGCTAGAACGATGGATTCATAAAACTAAAAAAAAATTGTGAACTTACTCCGCTGGCTCAGTGACCTCAAAGTGGGTCTTGGCCTCCGAAACGAGAGAGCGCCATATACTTCTATTCATGGCGGTGGCTCGCCAGTTATCCGCTTCCAGCTCACGCTGATCAGCCTCCACAGTGTCTCTTCAGCGATATCTGGGGCGCCCGACTGGGCGCCTTCCTGTCACTTTCCCCAGGTAGGTAGATTTGACGCCACGATCCTCTTTCATTCTACATACTAATATTAAATTAAACCAAAAGTAATTCTAACAAAAAAGCATCCATGTTTTGTAATAGAAACACTACTTGCCATCATAATACCCGTGTCTCGGCTCACGTTTCATCTACAGGGTGTTTGATAAATGAGGCACAAGCCTCATTTTCCCGGCAGCCTGATTGATTAGTTCCAATATTGAAATTTGTAAGTAACGCCGAGCTATCGGTATTGTAAGGAACAAATCAATTATGCTCCTTATGAGTATTTGTTTGGCGCCTTGGGGCTTTGAATTGTTTTCTAGGAAAACGTTCAATTTTGTAAAAAAAAATTCAGTTAATTGGACTGTTGGGCAAAAGCTTCCTCTTTATCTCTTTAACTAGTTCTATTGCTAGATAGTTATTGCCAGCCTCATCAAAAGTTTTTTTTAAATAAGTATTTGTATTTTGTTTTTATTGTCCAGTATTTCCATATATATTTTGTATAATTGTAGTATCACACTGAAGACGTATTCTTATGAACAAATTAAAAAGTGTCAAAATAATTTCTTCACATGACAAAAAAAGCTCCCGGAATTTATTCGAATTTAGTAAATATCTAAAATGTCCGCTATTTAATCTGCTAATTAACATTATCAGCATTCCCAGTTAAAAGTTACAGTAAACAGGGAAGTTTTATCCAAACATTATTCATAATTAATAAAGTTATTAATTAGAAAGTTAAGTCTGAACCCGGATTAACTGAGACAGGTAATTTGAGTGGGAAATGTCATGACGTTTTCTTTAAGCTGAATAAGTTATGAATTTTAATAAATATCTGGTTCACTCAATATCTACTCAGAGCTTTATTTTTATAATTTTCAATTTCAGGCCCAATATCTTCCCGAAATCGTCAAGTTACCATTAATCGTCAACTTCCCAGATCGGTTTATCAGCACTTGGACGAGAATCCTTGATAAATAGCCGCAATTATCTAATTTTATTTACTCTTCTTTACCAAGCTATGTTGTCGTATTATACTTTATAATATATTTGCTCGTAAAGTGTCACTTATTTCACCAATTTCAATATTGTATTGTATCACATTACGCACTTGTGCGTTATTGTAAAGTAAAACGCACGCTCCGTCTAAAAACGAACGATCTTAGCAAAGAGTTTTTATGTCAGAAAAGTGGTCAACATTTTATGAATAAAATTAACTTTAGGAGATAAAATAAATAAAAATTTAATTCTTTAAATTAATTTTGACAATAAATTACAACCATTTTATCTCTAACAAAACACAAAAATATTTATTTACTTTATTAGTAATACTGGCTGTTTTTGTGCATTTCCCTTTAAAAAAAGTGCTGATGTGCGCGCATCGCTAATTTGTGAACAAGTAAAATTATACCGCGCGCTTTTTCTTTGGTATTGTCGTTTTCCGAGTTTTATTTAAATATTTCCTCGCAAATATGTTATAAAACGTCGTATGACATACGTGCGCTTTGAAAATTACAGCCTCTGCTTTTCTTGTAGCCCTCGCCTACGGCTCGGGCTAGCAATATCGCCTCGGCTGTAATTTTCAACTTACCGCACTTATATCACAATGTACTATTATCTTTACCACGAAATCATATTTTAATAGGTAGTTTTGTAATAAAAGTAAATCGTACTAAAATTGCCTTTTGTAATAATACAAACGGTCAATGAAAGCCATCGAGATATATTAAAATCGCATAAGGTTTAGGTTTACTAAACCTCCCCTCAGAGTGCGTAGTTTGCAGAAAAAGTAATTCCCTCTAAATGGAACAGGGTTCAGGTTAATGGTATCAGGTACCGTCAAATCGAATCGACGAGTATTTGACGAAATTCCAAAGGTATCATTACGCCGCCGGCCCTTAAAACTGATCCGAAATAGGACCTTTTTAAGGCCTTATTCAATAATGTTGAATTTTATGTCGTTTCGTTGGTAGAAAATAGTTTTATTGAATTGTGTTTTTAGTTGTAGTACTCCTTGCTTACCGAGTGTTTTATTGATGACACGGTGTTTATTTTAAGCTGAAATATTAATTCAACGCGTATGAAGGCAAATCATTAATTGAATAGGGGACCGATTTTTTTATATGCTTTTATTCACAATAATTAGAATCATCAGTTAAGAATCACATCTGTAATTAAAGTATTTCCCAAGATAAAATAAAAAAAACAATTCACATATTTTAAGCGATGTTTGGACGATACCAAAACGCGTCTTACTAAACATACATTCATATGACGTCACGCTTAGAAAATGGTAATAAGTTTGGGCCCTAATAAATTAACTTAGGAAAATAAACTCGTTCTGAAAAGTCAGAAAAGTCAGAAATGTTTATATCTATCATAAAATTACATATTTTTAACAATTCTCATACCTTATCCGGTACTTTATATCTTATATATTATTTTATAACATACTTTATCACAAATTGACTTCACTTATTTTAATTAGTATTTACTTTCATTTTATATTTTTTAGTAATTAAGTTATATTGTACTATAAGTTTTCTGATTATAACAAAAAAAAAATGCCCAAATGAAATAGGCCGTGTCATAATTCAGCGTAATTTTCTCCAAAAATTCAATTTACGAAGTAGCTATGTCATCAGAGCCATTACATGGTACCGTATTACTTATCCAGTTTCTCGACTAACAATATACGTAAGTGAGTTACTCGTACTTAGTCTGAAGTAATCTAGGGATAGTCGGGACAGTGATTCAATTTCGAATGACCTAAAACTGGATTTTCGTGTATTAGACTTACAGTTTGTGGAGATTCTAAGTTATATCTATTTCAACTACTCAGTTCGTCTCTGGGCCCTATTGTAACAAGTGGCGTATCGTGTTCCTACTGCTTACATAAATTAAATTTGTGTGCATTAAGTTATCAGAAATCTTCAAAAGTTATATTAAAATATAGATAAAACAGTGATTTATCCAGATGGACATTTTGTTTGTGTTTAAGTAGTGCTATTATCCATAAAACAATAAAATAACAGATTGCATTTGCAAGTGACTCGACAAAATGTGCTTATAAGTCCAAAGTGCAAACTCGGCGAACAAAGATGTCTATATACGATTAGCATTATATACGACCGTAAACCGGTATTGCTTTCTACTATTAACCGGTCATTATTTTCACAACAGATCGCAAGTGCTCGTTGGCGTAACTGCTAAGGAGCGTTCGCCTCAAGGGAGCTGGTCTGAGTTCGAGTCCCAGTTGCGCATCAATTTTTTTTCCTTTTGTTCTCTTCTATTTTGTTTTTATTTGTCTTCTAATAATGAGTGAGCAGAAACAAAAAAAAGAATTACCAAATTCACTCAAATGGGGATGTTGTGAGGACGGCCCATACGACAAGGATTTTATTCTGTGTATAAGTTGTAAATATGCCTTTCACAATGCTTGCATACCTACTGATCCTGGCAGTCGGAAGAGTCGGAATGAATGGAAATGCCCCAATTGTACAGGCAAATTACGCAACAGGGATGATACTCCAATTAGGTCGTCATCGTCATCTCGTGAGGATAATACTTCGAAGCGTTCAGCTAAACGGCCAGCTATTTCATCTCCTCAGGCGGAGGAAAGCTCTACGGATAAGATCAGTGAAATTGTGAGAAATGTAATCAAGGACGAGCTCAAAAACATCGTTTCTGAAATTAGTACCAGTGTTTCCAATTCAATTCAATCCGAAATGAAAGTATTGAGGTCTGAAATATCTGATATGAAGGACTCCATGTCGTTTTTAAATCAACAATATGAAGAGTTCAAATCTCAACACCATGCAACTATTAAATCCATGGAAACTTTAAAGATCGACAACACCAACATGATGTCAGCAGTAAATACCCTTACTCATAGAATTAATATTTTGGAGCAACAGGCCAGAGCCTGCAATATTGAAATTCAGTGCGTTCCCGAAAATAAGAACGAGAATATCAACTCAATCGTTTCTTCAATTTGCAAGGTGATAAAATGTGATATCGCATCGGACAATATTATCAAATGCACCCGCGTACAGAAGCTGGATACAAATAGTTCGCGTCCCCGCTCTATTATCGTGCAAATGGGTACCGCGAGGATGCGAGATCAATTTCTGGCTGCTGCAATCACACATAACAAGACAAAAAAGAAAAATGAGGATAAGTTAAACACAGTCGATATTGGTATTCTAGGTGAAAAGAAACCGATCTTTATTGTGGAGCATCTTGCGCCTGCAAATAAGGCGCTTCATGCAGCAGCTAGATTGAAGGCGAAGGAGAAAAAATATAAGTATGTCTGGGTTCGGAACGGGAAAATATTTGTGCGTAAAGACGATCATTCGGACTACATAATTATTAAAGACAATCAATCACTAGACAAAATCAATTAAGAGGCAGTATTGGCAGGCCGTGTCTCCCAGTGTAATTTTACTATGTGTTTCGATTCGGAATGGGAATGTCATAAAATGAGTTTCGCTGCAACCTCATACTTACGATCCAGACGATTGTTAAATTATTGTAGTATGAACTAAATTAAAATATTGTCATATATGATTTCTTATTTTTTTTATTACTACTTACCTGATTTAAAAAATAATAACATTTTTATATAAAATTCCTTTTTAAATTTAAAGTTACCGACATAAAAAAAAAGATTTTATTTTTTATTAGTCTTATATAATATCTTTTATGCTTTTAATATTTTTATAACGAAAATTTTTTTTCAATTACACTATCCAATTTGTTTGGTTTTGTGTGGGGTCGCAGCGGGCTCCATCCTATTCCTGTTTGACTCGCTTACTATTTTATAATTAGTACCTAAAATCTATAGTGCTGGTTTTTCCCATATAAACTCCTTTGTGTCTATTACCAGGGCCTTCAGGACTTAAAATTATTTTGTTTGTTTATAATTTTGCTTGTTTGAAATTTTGTTGGTTTTTGGGGGCGCATGTTGGAATGTAGATGTTTATTGTAGTCATGTTGTTTATTTAAATTTTGTTAAAATTATTAAATGTGAGAAGTAATAATGTCATGTAGTATTTTGGTAATTTTATCGAGCTATTAAGATGTGCCAGAAGGGAGGGGGAAACGGTCCTGTTATTCTTCTTCTTTTTATAAAAAAAAAACCATGTTAATGGCCTTTAACGTTTTAAAATACGATTCATTAAAAGTATTTTATCAAAACCCAGGAGGATTGCGTACTAAATTGTTGGACTTTTATCGTAATCTTTGCAATAGTACCTATGATATAATTGTTCTGGTGGAAACTTGGTTGTCGGACGATATTTTAAGTTCTGAATTATTTGACCATAGATACACTGTTCACAGGAGGGATCGAGATTTGAGTAAAAGTACTAAAGAGGACGGGGGAGGCATATTGGTTGCAGTTCGTAATACATATAATTCAGTGCGTGTGTTGGAATGGGAAAGTAGAATCGAAGACTTATGGATTACATTTGAACTAAGTGATAAGGGTAAACGTCACAAATTCGCTTTGTGTGTAGCTTACTTGCCTCCTCCTGTGAGCAGAGCGTCTGTGGATGAGTTTGTAAATAACAGTAATAGAGTCTTTGAACTTTGCGAGTTACCTAAATTTATAATTGGCGATTTTAACATGAGTTGCATTGACTGGAAGTTGGTTGAGGATCCGACGTACACGCTACCCGGCAAGGCCCAATGTTTCGTTGATTTTCTCTCCATTAACAATCTTCAACAACTTAATCATATACTTAACTCTAATGGTAAAATTCTAGACTTGGTATGTACAGATGTAGGTAATATAGAAGTATTAAATCCAGATCAGATTATCACCAAAGTCAATCCTATTCATCCGCCCTTACTTATTAAGCTACCGCTGGCAGAGAGTAAATCTCTTGGGACTAACAATAATGTTATAAAACTAAACTTTTACAAAGCTGATTATGTTAATATTAATAAGTTGATTAGTAGCGTCGACTGGCCCCATGAATTTGAAAATTTTAATTGCGTTAATGAAATGGTATGTAGATTCTACGATATAATTATGGAAGTTATAAATAAACATGTTCCAAGGGTCAGATACTCTTCCAATAAATATCCGGTGTGGTTCACGAGAGATTTGATAAGGAGATTAAAGGAGAAAGATAAACTGAGGATGAAATTTAAAGTGTACAAAAACCCCTTGGATGAAATCGAACTGAAAATATTAAAGAAGCGTTGTGACAGGTTAAAGGTAGATTGCTATAATACATATATTAAAAATGTGGAATCTAACATTAATAACGATCCTAAACAGTTTTGGACTTATATAAAAGCTAAACAAAACAATAGTAGTAATTATCCTTCTTCCATGTATCATGATGACATGATTTCTAGTAATGGTAGTGATATGTGTAATATGTTTGCATCGTACTTCTCTTCTCAGCCTAGTACTATTCCTGATGATTCGACACCAAATAGCAGTTTCAATATATCAAATTATGCGTCAGAAACTTTTTCTTCTTTGTATATTAGCAAGGATGACATTCTGGATAATTTACTTGAGTTAAATATTAATAAGGGTGCTGGTCCAGATGGAATTCATCCATTCTTTATAAAAAGCTGTGCAAGAAGCTTAGCGGAACCGCTAGCTATCATATTTAATAAATCGCTAGTAGCGGGAGTCTTTCCGGATTTGTGGAAAATTGCTAAAGTTGTGCCTATATACAAGAATGATGACAGATCGAATGTTAAAAATTACCGTCCTGTATCAATTTTGAGTATCTTTGGTAAGTTGCTTGAATCTTTTGTAACTACAGCTGTACAAAGGCATTTTAAGCAATATTTAACTCAGAATCAGCATGGCTTCGTGCAGTCTAGATCAACCATTACAAACCTAGTATGCTTCATAGAAAGGGTCATGAAAGCTGTTGATGAGGGCCATGAGGCTCACGTTGTGTACACTGATTTTAGTAAGGCATTCGACTCCGTTCCGCATAATATCTTGGTGAGGAAGATTTCTGGATATGGATTTGCAGGTTCTCTGTTAAATTGGATAAATTCCTATCTTACTGGCAGGTTTTTTTTTGTGGTACTCAACGGGTTCGAGTCAAGGCAATATCCTATTCATTCTGGCGTTCCTCAAGGCTCCCATCTGGGGCCCATACTTTTCAACATTTTTGTCAATGACATCCCGGATTGCATTAATCACTCCGAAACTTATATGTATGCGGACGACTTAAAAATATTAAAAGTGGTTAAGTCAGAGAGCGATGCATTTGCATTGCAGATGGATCTTGAGAACCTTGTTGAATGGTGTACTAATAATTGCATGTCTCTTAATCCAAATAAATGTGTTTTTATAAATTTTACACGTAAAATTTTGCATACGATTGGATATAATTATAGCATTAATAATATGGCACTATCAGAGGTTGAAACTGTCAAGGATCTTGGTATTTTGCTAGATAAAAAACTGACTTTTGTTCCTCATATACAAAATATTATAAACAAGGCTTCAAAATTATTAGGTTTTGTACTTCGTAATATTCGGTCATTCAAAAACAGACGCACTAAAATCATTCTTTATAATATTTTAGTAAGAAGTATATTAGAATATGGCTCAATAGTCTGGAGACCCCACTACTCAACACATATGCTGAGAATTGAAAGGATTCAGAAACGTTTCATGTGGCATCTTGCATTCGCTGAAGGTCAGGCTAGGATGATTAAGTCATATGAGGATAGACTTGACAAATTCCTCATGATTAATCTTAATAAGCGTCGTGATCTCATTGATTTGTTATTCCTGGCCAAACTTATGAGTAACAAGATTGACTGCCCTCAACTGTTAAGTCAAATTAACATTAGGATACCATATCACTACCCTAGGATGAAAATTACGAGGCTCCTTTCTCCCCCTGTACGTCGGACTAAAATGGGTAGAAACTCGCCAATTCCTCGTCTGTGCAACCTATTTAATAAATTCAGCTTAAACTTAGATTTTGCTGATTCTATTCAAAAGACTCGCAAAGTAATTTTGTCTGTTATTTAAATAACTATTTTTAGTTTATACTTAAACACATACTCAGTATTTACTTACATTTAATTTACAATTGTAACTTTAACTCTAACTTTTGTTATATTTATTCTTCACTTCACAGTTCACAGTTTTAATTTTAGTTCATCGCAGTGGTAGATACCTAATATGTTACAGATTATGTGCAAGCGATGTTTGTCTATAAAGATTGTGCAATCAGATCTATTTTTGGTGAATGGTGATTGTTATTTTTCATGTATTGTTGTAACAATTGTTGACAAACTTAATAAATAAAATAAAATAAAAAATAAACTACTAATACTAATACCAATACTAATACTAATACTAATACTAATACTAATACTAATACTAATACTAATACTAATACTAATACTAATACTAATACTAATACTAATATTAATACTAATACTAATACTAATACTAATACTAATACTAATACTAATACTAATACTAATACTAATACTAATACTAATACTAATACTAATACTAATACTAATACTAATACTAATACTAATACTAATACTAATACTAATACTAATACTAATACTAATACTAATACTAATACTAATACGAAACTATGGTTCTTCTTCTTAAGGTCGTCGGCTCTGAGGGTCCTGACCACCAGTAGCTACAGCTCTCGTGGCTAAGGCCTTCCAGGGAGTACGGTCCTGTGCCTGTTTTAGGGCCAGATGGACTTTCATGACCCGAAAGCTTTGAGAAGATTATCCTGCTTGGTCATGTCCCAGGGCGTCGAAGTCAGGGAAGAGCACCGACTATATGGACGGACATAATAAAATCTACTACGCACATGAAACTGTGGTTATGGAGATAGACCTGACCAGCCATTCTACTATTTACCTTTTCTTTTTATAAAAGATGGGTTTATCTTGACCACAATCTTGCCCGAGGACAGAGGTGAGGTCTACGGTGTAGCGAGCTTACCCAGAAGCAGCCCATACATTCTGGGTTTGAAGAGACTTGGGTTGTATGTGCTCGGAAACAAAGACGCAGACAGGAAGTTCCGATGAAATTTCGTACATAAATAGATTATACCTGTAATTTTTATTAGTTTCAAAGTTTCCCTAGCGATTCAAATCTGAAGTTCACGCAGACGAAGTTGCGGGCTAAGGCTAACAATTTATATTTGTTAAGTTATTTATCATCTAGACGTCGTCATACCGTCCCTTGATGGCTTAGAATAAATGTCTATTAATAAATTTGTGCTAAGGGTCAGTCCCTTGGTAGGTAATAATATGAGAATAGAAATATCCCATTTTCTACCTAGTAATCATTTATTTGTTGACATAAGTTATGCCAAAAAGTATTATTTTTGCAAAAAAATATATTATTACTAGCTTTTGCCCGCGGCTTCGCCCGCGTGAATTTCCCACGGGAACTATGCTTTTTCCCGGGATAAAAAGTACCCTATGTCCTTATCCGTACTTCCAGCTATGTGTATGCGAAATTTCAGAAAGATTGGTTCAGTAGATAAAACGTGAAGAGGTAACAAACAAACAAACTCACTTTCGCATTTATAATATTAGTTAGTTAGTTAGGACTATGAGGTAACCTATTTTCAATTACATAAATACAGTAAAAGTTCACTATACCATCGTTAGAGTGCCAACTGACAACCACCGGTGGCAGAAATTGGTGGTAGTAGTTCACGGATACACAGAAACAAAATTAATAAGTTTATACCTATCACTTCGCTTGTGTACATTGTACACAAAAACCTTATTCAATGAATCATGAATCTTTAAAGATAAAGATATATTTATTTGCCAAAAAACATTGTGATATATAGAATTTCATAGATTACAGAGCAGCAATGTTCAACCGTTCAAACGGTGTGCAAATTTAGTCAGATGGCTTGCCGCAAATAATTCAAAATACATTTAAAAATATCATAATGTTACAATCAGAAAAAATATCATTAAAAATTAGTCAATCATAGGAATAAGTGTCAGGAATGTCAAAAATGGGATTTATTCAGATTTATGTGCTTTAAATCTGTTTTTAGATCGACAGAGGCGGTAGTAAACTTTGTTTTATAATATTGGTAGGTATGAAATATAATGACATGACTCAAAAATCTACTGGACAGATGTCGTTCTAAGGATGTATCTATAGCAATTTATTTGTATACCGGATAACGGGCGAAGACCTGAGAAAGATGAGCCCATCAATTACCTGCGAGGTGACCGTAATTACCCAACATTGCTGACAAATGACCGGCATGTCAAATATAAATCATGCTGTAAATTGTTGTCTGTCTGTTGTCACAATTTAATTTTAATGACATAATTTAGATCTGACATAGTAAAAGTTAATCCAATGGGAATGGAAATCACTGAGAATGGCACGTGATTTGTTTGCAATATTTTGTTTGATTTAGGAAAAATCTGTTAAGATACATCATACGCTTTAAAAATAAATATCGAATGATACTCTGTTCATGCAATGACAAAGGTACTCGTATGAAAATTCTAATTACAGTAATTACCCTACATTGCTGACAAATGACCGGCGTGTCAAATATAAATCATACTGTAAATTGTTGTCTGTCTGTTGCCACAATTTAAATGTCATGAAATATTATTATTTTATATAAAGAAAGTTAATCCAAGCGCCTCAAGATTTGGTGTGATTGACAATTGCTAGATAGTAACTCAGCTTTAATAAGTAATGAAACTCATAAAAAGTATTCACATTTTACATAAATTTACCATACCTAATATTTATTATTACTTATCGACTATGTTTCAAACAATATCTTAACAGATATCTAATATAGGTATACCTACTATACAACGAATACGCTGACGTGTACCTTACTAAGGTATCCCACTCATATTAAGAACCGGATAATTCAAGTAAAACGAAGTCCACGTTTCCGAAATGTTCAAAAAGGTTGAGACCCTTTCCAAATCGAGAGATGTAATCTTTTTTTGTTGAGTAGTGTACGCTTTGTAGTTCTGAGAGTGGCTATAGAATCCGTATGGACTCAAATGGCCCGTAAAAACAACTTAAGGTTTACTGCAGATTGGTTAGAATAAAGTTTTTGGTGATTTCTTGAAGGCGACTTTACCTTGTCACATTCCTATTGAATACTGTCATTTTTCTTTTCCCATTTCATTTGGGGAACGGGAATCATTGAGCGTGGCACGTGATTTGTTTGCAATATTTTGTTTGATTCTGGAAACTGTAGCCTTTAGAAATATATATTGAATGAATTCATGCAATGACACACGTACTCGTATGAAAATACTAATTACAGTAATAGATATAAGTATTCCTATCTAATATAAATAGGTATCACGTTTGTGTGATTAATCATAATCAATTAAAAGTTATACATGACATACCTACCTTATTTTGTCAAAACATAATTTTCTTTAAAATAAACTAAAAACTGTTACGATGGTTATTCTGTAACCATTATTTCATGTGTGATCCGTGATGAATGAGATTTGAGTGACGTGACGTCATTAGCCGCTCAGCGCGTCTTGTCACGAATCACACGGCTGACCCCGACAGATTTGGCGGGAAATGAAAAATCACAAGATTCACGTCAAGATACGACGAGAACGGTGGCAGCGGGGGATTACGCGAATATGTCAACTTTCTTGTTACGTTCTCTTTTTATGTTACGTTATTGGCGAAATTATTGTGGAGGGAATGGATTCAACATTTATGTTTTCCGAATTTGTTATACAGAAGATTTTTGTAAATGTATTTATTTTTGGAGCGGTGGTGGCCGAGTACTAGGGCGCCCGCCTGCGGCTGCAAAGGTCCCTGGTTCGAATCCTGCCCGTGCTACATGAGTTTGTATACCAATCTGACTCATGTACCTATGTTAGTTTTCATCGACCACCACTTGCTTCCGGTGAAGGAAAACATCGTGAGGAAACGTGCACTCTGGTTGATGATTATCAACTATTGTGTTATATAGACAAGGGCATGGCAAACCACTCCATGGAAATTGCCAAGATAGTCGTTGTGTGTGTTTCATTCCATATAATGACCATGACCCTCAGTCATGTGGAATACGACTAAAGAGAGAGAGATTCATTTTTAAATCCAAATTAATAAATGTTTCATTTTCCCGTTTATTGTTTACGAAGAGAATTGAAAACTGAAATGAATAAAATATACAATAACGACATTCCGCTGCCTGTCAATGTCGATCGTATTTTCGCATTCGAATAAGTTGGTAATATCGTCCTTTATTTTTGTCTATTTCCGATTTCTGTTTTGTTCAAAGTTATATTTATTTATTTATTCATTTAACCTTTATTGCACAAATACAATGTATGGCACAATAGGTGGACTTACACTAATTCATATGTAATGAAGTACGCAAAGATACATTAGGAATACTTGACTAGGTAACATCACCAGCTGCTTCTCTTCCCGCGCAGATTGTAAAAGTCAATCGAGGGAAAGGGCTTTAAACTGGGGATTCCTCCACTCATAGGCGATGGGCTAGCAACTTGTCACTATACCTGAATCTCCATTCCATCAGAGAGCCCACTATTTAGCTAAGCATGGCCTTCGAGTCTCACGACTCTTGGCTCTGTCTACCCCGTAAGGGATAAAGACGTGATTTTATGTATGTATGTATGACTAGGTAACTTAATCCTATCATTATTTTAACGGGTTACGCCGTATACATACACAACATGCAAAGCATTATTATCTGTAAAGATCTACATGATGATTAGCCTTATATTAATTACTATATCCTCTATTTTATATGGTTACAGTGATTAAATAATAAATCAATAAAGCAGTTGAAGTACCTAGTGATTTTTTGTCTATTTCTATCACAATGCTGGCTTCATTATATAGGAATATATTTAAGCTAATGTACAAAGTCTAAACATTTGTCAGCATTGCTGTTGTGGGCAGGATCATTAATTTGAGGCTCCATTTATCTTTGGATTTCGAAGGAAACAATGGGGGAGTGATAAAAAACGGTGTAAATACAAAATAGTATTGTTGCCAGTGAGAAATGGATGGGTATATTTAATCTATGGCGAAGTAAAAATAACCGCTGGAAATTCAATTGTCGAATTTTTCTTCGACGCCTACGTTCAATTATGGTTTTAAACAAGTCATTTTATTCCATAGGTGTATAAAGCTATAGATAGAAGTCTCTATTTCCCTTTAATACAAACAATATTATACATGGCAACTTGAGTTACATAGTTGTGATATAATGAGACTAACACTAAAAAGTAAAACTTTAACACACAACTTTGTACCACCAATTTCCCACGGGCATTCACCACTAACCATTTTGGAAGCTGCGATTCGAGAAAAAGTTTCAGAGGTTTGAGTTAGCAAAATCGATTGACCTTGCTGCACTACTAAAATAAACGATCTACTAGTTAATATTATTTTATCTACACTCATGTCGAAATATTCCAATTACGAATTTGAAGATGGTTTTATAAAGACGTACTTTATAAACGCACATACATAAATTAAAAAATTAAAGTCATTATAGTACTGCCAGCAGTATCATAAAATAACTTTTTAATTTTTATAGCACACTTTTACTTAATTTATTAAATTAGGCAATGGTCTTAGGCTGAATGTGAAAAAGACGCACGCATGGCATGCGCAGTTTGAACTTGTGAAAAAAGTGACCTACGCATTCGTAATTTGAACTTAAAATTTCTCGCTATAATTTTTCTTTGTTACCTAGCTACTTTGTTTAATTTTAATTGTTTCTATGAGTGAAGATAAAGTAGTGTATGCAACTGTACATAATTAGGCATTATAACACTCGTGTGATATTATTATAAAACTCGCCCTCGGCTCGTTTCATAAAACCACACTCATGTTTTAATGCCTCTCATTATGTATCAGTTGCATAAACTACTATTAATGCATCTACCTTAAACACAATTCCTATCATCAAAAAAAGAAAAAAGCAGTAAAGAATACGCTCAATCGTAAACATAAACTATGCTTTCTTTAAAGAAAGACGTATAAAAACTCAAAGAAAATTAGGACAGCCCATGAAGAGATCTGTAAATCGTCGGTCGTTACATCTAAACGAGCGCTTTAGTCCCAGCAGTGGGCAATAAAATCACAAGAAAATCTCGTCAGTCTTATTAAAGGACCCTCTCGGTCATTACTCTGTTTGGCGGAAAATTAAACGGTTTCGTATCTGCTGTACAGTTTGGTGTCATAACAGACATACCTACAACTATAATCATATTTTTTTTAACAAATTACGAGAGATTTTCGATAAAAATAATAATGAATGAACGATCTAGTACTGCTACTTAATCCTAACCTTAATCATATCCTAGCTTACTTCCTAACTAATATTATATTTGCAAAAGTGAGTATTGTTTTTTGTTTGTCTGTCTGTTTTATTGTTTGTTACCTCTTCACGCTTTATCTACTGAACCAATCTTCCTGAAATTTCACATACACATAGCTAGAAGTACTGAGAAGGACATGAGGTACTTGTCATTCCGGGGAAAAGTGTGTTCCTATGAGACATTCACGCAGACGAAGCCGTGGGCAAAAGCTAGTTAATATGATCATCCAATCGAAGTTCGGCCGCACAGATAGTAATTATTATTCATGTCAGACTTCGTAATGTTATATACCATGGGTTCACTTGACAATGCTTTTATTAGTCGGAATACAGACGTTTTCTGTTCTATTTTTTCTTATTGTATCTAAGCTACTCTATCTAGCTATTGTACTAAGCACCTACTTACATAGATTGATCCTTACAATAAATCTATGACAAAAAATTATAGATATAATAAAAGTTTACTTTAATAGTTGGTTCTTGCAAGAGACTAATACCAGGAATATATCTAGATAGTTGCCTTGTACCAATAACATCATGAACGCAAACTTGATCGAACCAATATTTGTGTAATATGAGCAAACGCTTGCTGGCTCCTGTCTTCAACTTGGTGCAATATTATGACTACATTTACTATCTGAATAGACTAGTTTAGCTATCTGATATTGCTTTATTGAATTTGAGTTGTATGGTGCATTGACAGAATAACAAGTACCTATCATTTGCTATGTACAGACAACGTCATTGGAATCTTACTATTCTTATGTTTGTCACTAATAAGTATTTTTTTCTAACCTTTATTATCCCACCGCTGGATAAAGGTCTCCCCCACTGTCTTCCAATCTTCTCTGTTCATAGCAACCTCTCCGACTAGTCGTAGTCTGTATAATTTAAGTATTTATGTCGAGCCGTCGTCGTCGTCGGCCTTTTGTGGCTGATATAAGGTTAATAATTAGTTTTTTTTTAGTTTTCCGGCCAGTACTATATTCTATCTTTTTATACATTAGTCTTTTAATCATTTATGTACGAATAATAAAATAGTTCTAGCGGACTTAAAGAAATTTGTCTGTAAATATTAACCCAAAAAATACAAAAGACCTAATCCATAAGATGGCAACATTTCTTGAAAATTTGCGACTACATAAAGCAGATGAAAGAAAATAAGGGATATTTGTTCGGTTATGTTGAATAAGAAGCCGATTCTTTAGGCGTCCGTGCGACCCCTCGGATCCGTGGATCATTTGACACGCTATTTTATGAGGCAGTTCCAATAAAAAGGAATTCATGGGCGTTGGTATTGCCGGAGCGAAGTAAATGCTAGTTCAAGTGAAATAAAGACGCGCCTTTGGAAATAAATATCCTACTAAAAACATTTTCATGTAAGTGTTGCCAGAGACTGTCAAAAATTTATCAGATCTCATGAAGGGCCAAGCGTCTTCCACCCTAACTCTACGAGCCCTAACTTCACAAACTCTACATCCTAGTCAAATTTACAACTTTAGACTTTAGGGCCAAGTATTAAACAACAGTTTAGATCGCCAGAAAAGTAAATAACTATTTATTTACTTTTCTGGCGATCTAAACTGTTCTTAAAATTTGGAAGAACATACCTACCTAGGTACTTTTACCTAGGTAGGTATGTTCTTCCAAACATGATTTAAAAACCAAGTACGAGTTACAATAGTAGTGGTAGTAGTAGGGTAGAGTAGAGCAACAAAGGTTATTTAGATTTCTGTCATTTGAAATTACCTATATCTTATCTGACTAAAGTGCCAAATGATTAATTAAATCAAAATACCCTCTTTTTAGAAGAACTTTCATCCAAAAAATTGTATAAATTAAAAAAAAAACATGTAAATTTGATGATGTCTTTTGAGTCAGTAAATCAGAAATCGACCATGTAGGTGTCATAATCTTTCCAGAAATATTTCAGTAAACACATACAATGAATTATACGAAAATAAGAAATCCCAACAGGTAGTATAGTGACACCATAATAGAAAAATAAAACAAAAGGCACCATTCCCCTTGACTTTTGGCTTTTACGCGTCTTCATCCCGTCATTTTCGGTGTAACGACTCTCCATTTTCACAGCTTTATAACTTTACCTCGATTCGTTAAAATACCTCCCATTTGTGCTGATTTAATAAAATAAGCGAGTATTTTTTGGGTAAATGATATTTTATCTGTGTTTCAGGTTGTATAGACAAATCCTATCCTAATCCTAACTATCCTAACTAATATTATAAATGCGAAAGTGAGTTTGTTTGTTGGTTTGTTTGTTTGTTTGTTATCTCTTCACGCTTTATCTACTGAACCAATCTTCCTGAAATTTCGCATACACATAGCTGGAAGTACGGAGAAGGAAGGACCTTTCATCCCGTGAAAAAGCACTGTTCCCGTGGAAAATTCACGCGGGTGAAGCCGCGGGCGAAAGCTAGTACTATATTAACTCTAGCAAGTTTATATAGTATTTGATATAGTTGAGGCTAGCTTATTCTGACAGTTCGAATGATCCATTCACTCATATCAAGGCTTTATGAATCTTTAATTCTTCTTCTTCTCTCAGCCGGAAGACGTCTAATGCTGGACAAAGGCCTCCCCCAAGGATTTCCACACCGGTCCTGCGCTGCCCGCATCCATGCGCATGCGCAACCCGCGACCTTCACCAGGTCATCGGTCCCCCGAGTGGGAGGCCTGCCAACACTATGTTTTCCGGTTCGTGGTCGCCACTCGAGAACTTTTCTGCCCCAACGGCTATCTGTTCTGCGAGCTATGTGCCCCGCCCACTGCCACTTAAGTTTGGCGATTCTGCGGGCTATGTCTGTTACTTTAGTTTTCCTACGGATCTCCTCATTTCTGATTCGATCACGCAGGGAAACTCCGAGCATAGCGAATCTTTAATTAGGGCCACATAAAAATTATTTTTCTTGGTATTATCAGTTTTAGAAACACGAACGACGACAACCACGAACGCAAATTAATAAAATACGTCAATCCGAATTTGAACGTCTATTTTCACTTGTAGTGCCGATTGGAGAAAAAACTAGGAGGGGAAATTTCCCGACTGGTCTCTCTCGTTGATGTCTGCTTTTCTGCGCAAAGGATTTGCATTTTCTATCTTGAATGAGAATACTACCTACCTATTACCTACCCATTACCTACTCATTATGCCTCAGTGCCTTGTTTTTTTTTCTATTTAAAGTTCTAATATGCCTGTTTAATTTTCATCCAGCATTTCTTTACTTATATGAAAAGTTCACCAAGAAAACTTTAACCCTTCCAATGAGGTAACTTAGAAACAGCCACAACTCAGTCTCCCAAGGCAGTATTAAAAAAAAAATCGGCAATCTCGGCAGGATATTAATTTCCCGCCAAACTCCAGAGCTCGAGTCGCCCAGTTATTTCGCACATTTTATTTTCTTGCCGCTTGGAGCGTCTCGCGAAATTAATATCTGACTTGAACTGTTTTCCTTGTGCGTAAAAAATATCTGGATTTATTTTTCTCACATGTTATTGTTTTCTAAGTGTTAATAATTTGTTTTTTATTGTTTAGTACAAGTAATGATTTACGGATTTCTAAAAATTAGTGCTAAAGAGTAAACGCATAATTCAGCTAGACTATTCCTTGGATCTCCGATTAAACAATTATATAAAAATCCACCAGGGCTGTGACCAAACAACTAACGTGTTCCACTAGTGACTCTAATTAGTGATCTATGACTAGTTTCGCCATTTTAACTCTCCAAAAAGACACTCAACTTCACAAACTAACTTCAAACACGTAGTCATATGAAATTCAAAGTCTCAAACAGTACAATAGTACGATCTACATTACAGTGGCCGTGGTAATCGTAAACATGAATTTTGTATGAGTTTGTATGAATTCTGAATGGAACTAGCCGACAGCTGGCTAAAGTAGTAAAACTTTTACCGGTTTCGTGGCAGTAGGGTCACTACACATTCGACGGATATTTAGATACGTACTAAAAAACATCATGTTGTATCGCAGTAATAAGAACCAATTTTAAAGTTTACTTCATAGAGTTAAAAGGTCTTAAGACGAGCAAGATTGTGGTCAAGAGCAAACCCATTTTGTATAAAAAGAGACAGATTTACGTACACGATCTATGGTTTACGTGATTTTTTTTCTATGTCTACCACTTATTGCAATTTCGTTCCAATGGGGGATTTTCCGAGAACCAACTTAAAAAAAAAATAGTTCCAGATGATTTCATAGATGGCGCTTTGTAAAAGGCGAGTAAAAAGCAAAAATGCATGGGTTTTGAAATAAAACCTAATAAAAAAAACATCTAAAAAGTATCAATATTGTGATTTGTGTAACTATCAAACTGTTAGTTGATTTGTTTTTCTGCCTCTGGTTGACAAGAAAAAACGCACAATATAGGTACAGCCATTATTACGACTCGGCTTTCATAAAACGCCATCTCTTGGGACTTTTTTATACTGATTGTTTTCTTAATTCAGCTGTCAGAAAATAGCTCATTTGAAAATTACTAATTTTTAGAAAATAATTTAAGAAAATAAATAAAGAAAAAGAAAATCATTTTATGATACTTTTTGTTACATGTCTATTTATTTTTCAACATTTTCCATTTGTATTATTTTTAAGTTTCTTACTTTAGTTTTGCAAAATGATCAGTGTTTGGAAGATTCAGTTTTTGTTACAGAATGTACGCAACATATGTAACAGCCCTTATTCGTACGTGCGGCGGTTGTAGAAAAGTATTAACTTAAAGTGGGGTCTGGCGAATACGTCGACTGTAGCTAGAGTTTACAGCACACCGATTATCACGAGACCGCCTTTAAGCCGCAAGAGTCTGCAGCACGCGACTACACTGAGTTGTAGTGATAATGTGTGTGATATATCTGTCTCTTTTTAGCACAGCATTTAGTGCATATGAAGAAAGAGTACATCCAATATGTCAACAGTTCAACTTATAGCGGCGTTAATCAAAGTGCTGCAGGGTGCTGTCGAGTGTAGCTGGTCGCTGCGACCGGCGGCACCTTGCAGCACCTTGCAGCACCTTGATAGACGCCGGCTTAGGGATGTATGCAAACACGAAAACAAAACATCGATATATCGATATTTTGTCTTTCTTGGCAGGTACTTACAAACTAGGGACAACCCGTCTGTCTGCTCGCGATAAACTCAAAAACTACTGAACAGATGTTTATGCGGTTTATACTAATGGACTGGGTGGGTCATGTCATAATAAAGGAAAGCTTTGATGTACAATTTTCTCGGGCAAAGCCGTGGGTATAAGCTAGTCGATATATAAATATGTAATTCTATTGCGTTGCATTAAAATGATTTTCTAAAAACCGCATCAAAATCGGTACAGCCAAACGCCAGATAATCGCGGACAAACATACATACAAAAATCCAGGTCAAACTGAGAACCTCCTTTTTTTCAAGTCGGTTAAAAGTAGCATTTTTAATAATGTTTTTGGTTTTTTATAAGATGTTGTGTATACGTTTATCTTTGTATAGTAAAGTATTTAAAGTATATTTTATAGATTTTCTAAGGTTTCTAGATTGATGGAAATACACTCCTTGAAACTACTACAAAAACAAATTTTACCTACCAAAAAATAAAATAAAAGCTTCTATATAACTAATAATAAACATCGATGTTTTACTACACCCCTAAGTCTCGGTATAGTTAACGGAGGCCGCAGGTCGCAGCGGCTAACGCCGTCTGCTGCTAGCTTAAGGGGATGTAATCCATGATTACCTAATATTTTATTTCATCGTATTGTTTGGTTTATTATTTTATTTAGGTGAAGTTTATATCACTGATTACAAAATAACACATTAATTTGTTTTTAAAACTGGTATTGCCTTTTGCAACACACTAATCGTCATTATTATGGATTCTTAGCCATTACCATCTCTCTCTTTAGTCGTATTTCCTCATGACTGAGGGTTGTGGTCATTATATGGAATGAAACACACACAACGACTCTCTTTGCAATTTTAATGGAGTGGTTTGCCATTGCCTTCTCCATTTCACACACTAGCTGATTATCATCAACCAGAGTGCAGGTTTCCTCACGATGTTTTCCTTCACCGGAAGCAAGTGGTGGTCGATGAAAACTAACATGAGTCAGATTGGTATACAAAGCCATGTAGCCCGGGCAGGATTCGAACCTGGGATTTTGCATCCACAGGCGGGCGCCCCACCAGTCGGCCACCACCGTTTCAGCCATTACCATAAGTATTAAAAAATAGAATACTATTAGCCTGATGCGATTACCACCAGTAATTATTGTTTAAATCAAATATCACCTAATTTCTTTCGATATTTTTAACTTTGCACGCATTCCAGATGATTTAAAAAAAGGCTTCAAAATAAATCAGAAATAATCCAAAACGCGGCGCCTTAAGTTTGCGACAGTCTGCGTTCCTTTGTAGAAAGCCGCTTCTCGTAATAACTTTTTTGTGAATTTATTTTTTGTGGAGTTGTTGTGACAATATGTCTATCTCTTTTTAGCTCTTTTAAGACGAAAGAGTGCAACCAATTTGTTAACAGTTTGACTTAAAATCTGTCGAGAATCCGAGACGCCGCAAAGCCACTCCGCACTCGCCGCTCTTTCCCCTCAACGTTACGCTGATATCGACGTTACAAGAGACCATTCTCAACGGTTTTCATATAATTTTGTGTCCTACGTGACGTGTAGCTCGTCGCTGCGTAAACGCGAGAACGCGGCATTACTCGAATTTGGAGAAACGCTACATTCTAACTTCTTGTTGTGTCGATGACTGTTGACGAACATAACTAGAATATTATTTCTTTAGATTTTGTGTCATTTTCTGAATTATTAGTGAAAAGCACTTCATATTTTAGATTAAGTATAGGTATAAATAATAATAAATAACAATAAAAGTCCTCGCTTAAAATGTAGGTAGATTTTTAATTTTTTTACCATGACGAAAAATATGTTGACTAAAAATTAATTTTAGCTTTTTCGAGAGTCTTGGAAGAAGAAGAGAGAGGCCTTTGCCTAGTACTGGAACATTGATGGCTATTAACATATAAATAAATCATAAAAACTAATTTGACATTTTCTGTATCTGAGTGTTTAGTAAGTAGTACAAACATATCGTAGTTTTTTTTTGTAAAGTTATAGAGACTTTGTTAGCTATGATTCAATAAATTATTTTCAGAATCGTTAGAATTTCATCAGCTCTTGAATAGTTTTCCGAGACGAAAAAATAATGTGTGTCAAACGATAAAATAAATAAAAACAGCTAAAACTGACAAAGATAAACTAAAATACTAAACCACAGAATAAATATATTTTGTGATTAAACCATAGACATAGAAAAAAAAATCATTCTTTAATAGACTGATAAGCTTGGTTGTCAAATGAAGCCGAAAAACGTTTTCCAAATTTAATGACAGTGTATGAAAGTGATGTGACCTTACAACTAAGCATCGACATTTTGTATCGATACTACATAAATAAAAACCTTTTTTTTTTATCGAGGTAAAAATACCTTCGCATACCGTTTCACTTCTCAATAGTTGAGCAGTGAAGCGGCATGTGGGGCTTGGACCCACTAAAAACACCGGTGCCTCTACATGCCAATACTGAAGAGGCATAGGTAGTGCCAGTAGTAGGTACCTTTGTTGCCAAATTTCTCAATTTTAGTAAATGGGAAGTAGATACCCCATAGGTTTTGATTCCTGTCTGAAAAACAAATTATGCGAAAAATCGCAACATTTACGGTAATATCTCCTAATCACGTTGACGTATAATTTTGATTATTTTTCTACACAATGAGGTTTGTAATAAAAATAAAGATAGGATTTAATCAAAATTAAATATTTATTTTTATATCTATATGTACGTACATATGGTCTATACATATAATAAACTGTAACCAGTCTGTGACTATTCATGAGAGATATGGAAAAAAAATAGAAAACCATTCCTTTTTTTCCATTCGTCTTGATGATATTAATACTCTTATTAACAATAATAATTAATGGGCGGACGAAGTCGTGGGCACAGTAATAAGTCATGACAGTCATCAGTAATGGTAATTGCATAATATAGTCTCAACGGACTGCTCTTTTAAATTTGCAATGTTTTCGAAGAGCAAAAGTCAAAATCAAAGTCATCCAAGACAAGCCAAATAGTCGAAATAAAAGTCATCCAAGAGAAGCCAAATGAAGCGCAAGAGTACTATCTGCCTTTTCTCGAAGCGCTTCGTAATTTTTTTGAACCCTCATAACTAGGGTTTGGAATAAACCAGATAAACAAAATTCTCAGCATATAATTGTAGTAAATCACCCCCACCCTTTAAATTAGGGCATGAAAGTTAGTTACAAACTTAGTTGGTATAGCGGATTTTCTTAATCGTATCTTGCCACCAGCAATGTAAAAGTCGTTGTTGTCGAAGTGTCGACTACATAATATACGAGATCCTTCATTTGTTCGCATTATCCAAGTTGCATTTTTAATTATTTTAAGCCAAGTGTGGCGTCGTTGCCGATCAGTGGTGATTCTGAAATCGAAGAGAAGTATGTATTTAGCTAAGAAAAATATTGTTTGCAAAATGTACTAGACGATAATTGAACCTTTTCTAAGTTTCGAACTAAAATCCATTTGTTCTTACCAGTCCTATCATGTAAACAATCTTCACAGTACATTTTTTGAATTTTGTTGAAAATAAATCAAATAATAGTTCAAACCTAAACATTCTAAAGTAAAACATTTATAAACCACGAAAGTAATTTCCTAAAAAGTCTATTTTAATTTATATTGTTGTAAAATCATAAAAAGACATGGTAAGATTGCTTACATGATAGGACTGGTAAGAATAAATGGAGTTTAGTTTTCAGTTATATATTGAACCGAAAATGTTGTTTTGAATTTTTATCGATAATTATACCTCCGGTACTGATCCTACCCTAGCAATTGCCTCGAAAAATGCTAATATTTCGATACTCAATATTTTCTTAAATAGTTCTTTTTAATATGCGATGATACATTTTCTTACAAGAAAACAATACAATACACGAAAAATACATCACTGAGACGACCATATCGATGTATATCAACAGAACAAGCTCACTGAAATTCAACTATTGTAAACAACATTTACCTGTTAAAAGAGTATTGATTGGCATTTCTATTAGAAGATGAATCACAATTCAGAATACTACACTACACCATTTTCACTCGATGAAACTTTAAAAAGCTTATCTATAATAATAAGGGAATAAATTAACTTATAAGGTTTGTTTACAATACAATATCAGTTCCACATTAAGCTTCGATTGTCAAAGTCTACTGAAAATTGGATTCACAGAAGATATTACCTGTCCTTCACCAACATAGGTAAAAACCATATCTGTCATCCCGCTTCCTCAGCTGTCAGTGCCTCTAAATAAAATAAAAAAAATTTTTTGCTAGCTCTATGGATTAAACCAAACTAAACTAAAGCACCATGTGTAAATGAAAGAGGATAAACAATGTAGTGTAAGGGCAAAAAAATGGCCGCTATATAGGCCCACTCCACATCATAAATGATAACAAAGGCGCGTCGCTGATAAAGAGTGGTTATTGTTATGAATGTAGTAAAGTTATATGTTGATAAATGTGGGAATATTATCTTATGGTTACGTAAGCATTTTGTAGTGTTTGGTTTATTTGCTACTCGTATTATGATATTAGTTATTAGTTTAAAATATCGAATCACGACCTGGATAAGACTTAGGTTTTGGAGACTAAAACAGGCCGCCCAAGATCGAGAGAGATACCGTAAGCTGACCTCCAAACTTCATTTTGAAAATAGCCCCTCCTGATGATGATGAGTTTAAAATATTATCGACAACTATATCGATACATACGTCGTCGAAAGGATATGGAATATAGACACATTATAGATTCAAAAATGAGATACTTTCTTGTAATAGTGTCAACAAACTACGTGTATGATCATAAAATTTGTAGGTAAAGTATATTCGGAAAAACTTATCATTATTTGTATATAACCTTGGACAGTAAGGTTTTATTAAAAGGTACCTCTCTCTCTCTCTCTCTCAGCCAAAAGAACAAAGGTACCTAGTTAGTACCAACTTGAAAATTTCTAGAAAATATATCACCCATGACAACACATCGATATGGGTTCAATAGATTTTACTTGTCATAAAAAAACATCTAAATGACTTGGTCACCAAAGACTTCCACTTACGACATACTATGTTACAGACTTTATTAAATACTTAAATAAAAAGTAAGATAAAACTCAAATTGCACTCACTACAGTGCAAGATGTGACCGCTGCAACGTATTTTTCAGTACAAAGAGCAAAAGTCGCTGTGATAGAATGCGGTATATTTTCATCCCCTTCACAAAGGGAGGTTGTGGCCAGATAAATACTTCCCTCCCGGGCGAGGCTCTCCGTCAAATATGCGGGAACAGGGTAGTACTCTACATTAAAGTGTAAAAATAGTTGCCATTGGCACTCAAGTTTAACTTTTTCTAGTAAAATGCTAGCTATTTTAACAGACCTTCTAAAAGGAGAGTCTCCTCCATTTTTAAGGTCACTGCTTATTTACATTTACGTATCTCTGTCTTTTGTATTTATTATGTCGGTAGATTTTTTGTTTGCCGGACGAATTTAGTATTGTTAGAGGTACCTATATAATTTATTTGTTATTGCACAGTACACCAACAGGTTACATGACAAACACTAATAATAATAATTATCATTATATTACATTTTAAGTGCTAGCATGCAACCCAATTAAAGGTGAACACAACATTCTTAAATTTTAAGCAGTAGGTTTATACAAATATGATTAAATTTTGAATGAAATTGGTATAGTTTTAATTAGTTAGCGTGAAGTTTATATATCATCAAAAATTGATTATTTTATCTAATCTCCAACCTTTTAATATCTTGCCTTTATTAAAATATATTCAGATATTGATGTTCTATTTTATATTACCTACTAGATGTTCAATCAGGAATGAATATGAGCATCAAAGGACTTTAATGTGACAGTAAGCCAATGTACCCAGAAATTGTCAAATGAGTTGGAATAAATCAAAGGAATGAAACATAGAACTGGATTTGAATGAATCAAGAAAGATATTTATAAAACAAAATTGTAAAGAAATTCAGTTCTTCATCTTCTATTTCTTATCTTATCTAGCAGCGGGGTCCGTGTTCATGGTAGCACGTCGAGTCTTGGACCCTTTTGTACTTACCCCCAATCCTTACTCACACACAGCGGGATTCCTGAAGAAGGACTGCATAAGCTTCAGGATATCACCTGCTGCGATGTGCCTGTAGTCCTCCAGTTCTGGATATGCAGTTCCAAAGAGGGCCAGTCGCTTGTTAGCCAGCGAGTCACAATCACACATAGACTCCTCTGCTTCTGCACACACCCGACATAGCGGGCTTTCGACAAGTTTTAGCTTGAACAGGTGCCCACGACATTCGAAATGTCTGGTCAGGGCTCCCATTAAAATTCTTGTCTGTTTTCTGTTTAGTTTACAGATCTTTTTGTACCACTGTGTGTTCAATTTTGTATCTTCTATTTTGTCTTTACCGACAAAAAAAGTTGTACCATTTCTTTTGTAAATTAAAAAATTATCGATCAATCAATAAACAAATTTAAATTCAAAAACGTGACTAATAATAAAGACGTAGTCCATAAAAAAGATTACAACATTGTGCAAACTATGATTATGAAAATTGATGATATCCGACGAAACACAACATGGGCAAAGAAAAAAATAACATTGGCGAAGAAAAGAAACGATTTAGAACGAACCAGCGCGACGCACGCAAGCTCAGTTATTTTAGTATAGAATCGAGAAAGTAAATTACTGAATCCCCAACTTTTTTATTTATATGGACAAGTTAACAACTGAGTCGACAGTTGATATTTAATAATATAGATATTTATGGGCATACAAAGGCGTTTTTCCCCGAACTTTGAAATGAAAAAGCACATGTAACCTTGCCACCATATTTTAAAGATTATTCGATGACGATATTGATTTATTATAAAAATACAAAAGTAAACGTACAATAGGAGGGCTTAATGCTAAGGCAGTATCTGCCAGCTAACCTTTGGGTCATGCAGAGAACTTTAGGTGGGTGTATAATAAGATATAAGATATTTGTATGGAATAATTAAAATATAATTTTAGCCAAATGACACACATTGAGCCTTTCCACTGCAGGAGAAGTATCATTGTGAACCAAGATTTTTTTGTGTGAACCAAAATCAGTGGGTCGAAAGAAGAATAAACCAAAATTTCGTACCAAAAATGAAATTTTAAACAATTAATTAAGTAACAAATTGAAATAACGTATCCTGTCATCTCAATTTTATTTTCCTACTCAACAACCAACACTCGACTCCGTAATGTGTTTAAAAACGAGGGTCGCAAAATTTTGGAGAAAAACAAATAGGCAGAGCCTGCGGCGTTCGACATTAATTTTTATAAGCAAAATTATGTTTTGTACGCCTATATCAAGATTATATTACATTCTTTTAAAGATATTTATGGGATACGTTGATTTTTATGGGATGTACTCTCATAAAGCAAATTATTAAATAACTCTATGGTGTTCACATTCTAAAGTTAACGGCTATTATAACATTTTCTAACATGGCACTTTATTTTCGACGTAGACATTTTCTAAACTGAAATGACGCGCTCCACCTCCGCAGTAACGCACACAAGCAAATTTCAAATATGGAAAAAAAAGTAGTGGGGCGCATCATTTCAGTTTAGCCAATCTCTACTCATATTTGACCAGCGACATAAATGATCAATGACACCACAAATTATTTTTTGCCATAGACCGGTTTCACAAAATTTACCAGAATTTCGAATATACTTACGTTATTTACCCTCAACGCTAATGACCAGTCAAGGGCTTCAAATGTTTTTCATTTCGCAAAATGCGTGAAGGATTACTTATTATTGCTTTAAGTTCATATTATTATTTATATTGATTGTCAGGTCTTCACAGCATTGTTCAAGTGCATTACTTGACCATATAAAAGTATTCTACTCTCCTTTGTGAAAAACCTGTAACAGGTAAGAAAATCGATGCATTCATTAGAGAACAATTTCCGTCAACGTCAGCTCAGGAACCACCTGTGGTCGCTCCGCTCGGAAGACAAATCCAAAACGGCCACTTTAAAGAATATAAATATGACCTATTTCTCATTTTCTAATTATTTAAACATGGACCTAATGTGTAGTTCAATAAGGAGCATTTTTAAATATTTAGGGATTGAGAAATTGATCCTATTCCGATTTATTTTTCCTATTATCCTATTCTTATTTTTCAGATATTGTCAAAGACATAGAAAAAAAAAATTAAAAAAAAAATTTGCTAGCTCTATGGATATTATACTACTAAACTTGAAGGTTTATGAGGATACTAGCTTTTCCCTGGTGAAGGTCCCTGGGAAGCGGTGGTGGCTGAGTGGTAGGGCGCCCGCATGTGGATACAAAATCCCAGGTTCGAATCCTGCCCGGGCTACATGAGTTTGTATACCAATCTGACTCATGTTAGTTTTCATCCACCACCACTTGCTTCCGGTGAAGGAAAACATCATGAGGAAACCTGCATTCTGGTTGATGATTATCATCAGCTAGTGTATGAAATGGAGAAGGCAATGGCAAACCACTCCATTAAAATTGCCATGAGAGTCGTTGTGTGTGTTTCATTCCATATAATGACCACGACCCTCAGTCATGAGGAAATACGACTAAAGAGAGCTTTTCCCTTGGTTTCGTTCACGTGAATCTTGCTTTTCGTCCATTCAACCTTTCATTGGTATTTTCAAAACTGCTAAATTGCGCTGTAGAATTTTTATCAAAAATTTAAAGTTTCTCTGTGTTGGTAAGTGAAACAGTCAGTCAGTCAGCGTCCTCTTATGTTGCAGGTTTGCCAAATATACTGAACGCGTTAGAAAATAATTTACGCGGGTCTTGGAAACTTGGAAAATCATAGGTATAAGTATAGGCAAAAATTCCAAGAAATTGCTGTAAAAACTTACCTGCCCAGCAAATTTATTCTATTCTAAATAGTTTCGAAGTTATAAAAGTCAAGAAAGAAAGCTAGTAGTTAGGAAAGAAAACAGCGTAGCGTCAAACAAAAATTCGCAGAATTGAGAAACTTTACGGAATGGCGAACATTTTGCGCTGGAATGGTACACGATTTGGACTAAGAACATGCGACCGGGCGTGTGGTTTGCCTATGGATTTATATTTAGCTAGATACAGCATGTCGTGCACCTAGCGTGCTCAATTACATGACGTGAGTGCGGACACTCATCTGACTGCTGCAATAAGACGTCTCAAACGGATTCTGCAGTAATTATAATTTCTGAAAGATTGTGACATTTAAATAAAAATTGTAGCAAACTTGTGTGCCGAAAATGGGCATTTGTTCATCGTAGGTATGAAAAAAGTAACACAATGTGTTCAATAGTATTTTGTGAAGATGTGATATCTAGCATAAGAATATAAATCTATAGGTTCACCGATAAAATACTTGGGCGAATTTCTCAAGGTGGGGTACACTGATAATACACGGAATCTTTTCTATTCTGTTAGCGAAATACTTTTGGATTTGTTACGTTACTTCTATTTATTTTATTGCAAGTGTCTGAGTTGTCTAGGATAGTATAATGATATAAATCTGTGGTTGCACTCACAGCAAATAAATAAAATCTAGCAGTTGAAGAAATTGAGAGATAGTTAAGTAGCTTACGTATAGCATTTGTAGTATTTTTTTAATGATACTTCAATATAGAAAATTCCAAAAATCAAATGATAATACAGTATTCCTGTTCTTGAAAGAAATTTTTAATGATGATTTTTAATGATTTTACGGAAAAAATAACTGCTTTATACAACAATTATATAAATATGCTTATATGTATTAGTTTAGCTAATACTTTGTTTTTTGATTACAGGTATATTTGATCACTGAATTGGATGGTTTGGTAAGCCAAATATTTATTATTTAAAAAAAATAGACACAGCTTTTGAAGGTTTCAAATATTGATATTCAGAATATAATTTTATGATATTGGTTAGTAATCGAACGATAACTTTAATTACAATTTCTCTAACATATTCAGTATCAAATTTATTTTTTTATTAATGAAAATTTCTCTGCAGTTAAACTTAAAAAATTCACACTGTACATCACAATAAAAAATGAGATCAGTCACTGGACCATTCTTCACATAAAGCGTCATTCTTTATAAAATGCCAAAGGGATAGAAGTTTCTTTTAAAATACCCTGTTGTACGAGTAAATACTCCGTTCGTTCTCCACCAAGATTGGATTTGAATCGGGGACACTTTGTCGCGTCTTTGTCGGGTCCCTTCCGCGTTGTACTGCATGTGGAAATAGAATGCATTAACATAAGTAACGTACATATGTAACCTTTTTCAAGGGGTTTATCTTCATGTTCTGGCCATCTATGGGAAATTGGGAAGTGAGATTAAGCGGTTTGAAGTATGGCATTTTAAGTGTCTCTTTGAAGATTTAAAAACTAGTGGTCGGGGTAATAGAACGGTAGGTAGGTGCCAGTAGTATGCTTTTCCAGGTATTTTTCCAGGTATATATAATACCAGATTTCGCCCGCGTAAATTTCTCACGGGAACAGTGCTTTTTTCCGGGATGAAAGGTACCCTATGTCCTTCTCCATACTTCCAGCTATGTGTATGCAAAATTTCAGGAAGATTGGTTCAGTAGATGAAGCGTGAAGAGGTAACAAACAAACAAACAAACAAACTCACTTTCGCATTTATAATAATAGTTAGGATTATTCCCAAATTCCACCGGTAGCGGAGCCCCAGGGCGCGGCTATTAGTAACATAAAAATACTGTACTAGAATAAACTAATCTTTTTTTGTTGGTCTAAGAGTATCAAGTATACCTACACACACATTTAGAATTTCTAGTTCTAGTCATTGTATCAGAATTAGACTTCTACATATGTTCATTCAGATGAAAAATCAATTGATTGGTTCAAATGAATAAACATTACCAAGTAGATTAATTATGTATGAGGCTGTTGACGCAGGCTGTATGGTTTGAATGCCGCTGACCGCAAAAGCTGAAATTATTTGTTTTCGCAGACCCGTGTAGGTATTTTAATCCCTGATTATATATGAGAGATAACAATTTGTGTTTAATACAAATCTGTATAAATAAAATTGTACGATGACTAACTAATTGATTGGTATTATCAACGAAGAGACGAAACCGCTGAACGTAAAAACGTGAAATATTAGAAAGGTTCATTATAGTGTAAATGAGCAGTAATGCCGCGTTCTCGCGTTTACGCAGCGACGAGCTACACGTCACATCGGACACAAAATTATATGACAACCGTTGAGAATGGTCTCTTGTAACGTCGATACCAGCGTAACGTTGAGGGGAAAGAGCGGCGAGTGGGGAGTGGCTTTGCGTCGTCTGGGATTCTCGACAGATTTTAGGTCAAACTGTTAACAAATTGGTTGCACTCTTTCGTCTTAAAAGAGCTAAAAAGAGATAGACATATTGTCACAACAACTCCACAAAAAATAAATTCACAAAAAAGTTATTACGAGAGAAGCGGCTTTCTACAAAGGAACGCAGACTGTCGCAAACTTAAGGGGCCGCGTTTTGGATTATTTCTGATTTATTTTGAAGCCTTTTTAAATCATCTGGAATGCGTGCAAAGTTAAAAATATCGAAAGAAATTAGGTGATATTTGATTTAAACAATAATTACTGGTGGTAATCGCATCAGGGTAATAGTATTCTATTTTTTAATACTTATGGTAATGGCTGAAACGGTGGTGGCCGACTGTTGGGGCGCCCGCCTGTGGATGCAAAATCCCAGGTTCGAATCCTGCCCGGGCTACATGGCTTTGTATACCAATCTGACTCATGTTAGTTTTCATCGACCACCACTTGCTTCCGGTGAAGGAAAACATCGTGAGGAAACCTGCACTCTGGTTGATGATAATCAGCTAGTGTGTAAAATGGAGAAAGCAATGGCAAACCACTCCATTAAAATTACAAAGAGAATCGTTGTGTGTGTTTCATTCCATATAATGACCACAACCCTCAGTCATGAGGAAATACGACTAAAGAGAGAGATGGTAATGGCTAAGAATCCATAATAATGACGATTAGTGTGTTGCAAAAGGCAATACCAGTTTTAAAAACAAATTAATGTGTTATTTTGTAATCAGTGATATAAACTTCACCTAAATAAAATAATAAACCAAACAATACGATGAAATAAAATATTAGGTAAGCATGGATTACATCCCCTTAAGCTAGCAGCAGACGGCGTTAGCCGCTGCGACCTGCGGCCTCCGTTAACTATACCGAGACTTAGGGGTGTAGTAAAACATCGATGTTTATTATTAGTTATATAGAAGCTTTTATTTTATTTTTTGGTAGGTAAAATTTGTTTTTGTAGTAGTTTCAAGGAGTGTATTTCCATCAATCTAGAAACCTTAGAAAATCTATAAAATATACTTTAAATACTTTACTATACAAAGATAAACGTATACACAACATCTTATAAAAAACCAAAAACATTATTAAAAATGCTACTTTTAACCGACTTCAAAAAAGGAGGTTCTCAGTTTGACCTGGATTTTTGTATGTATGTTTGTCCGCGATTATCTGGCGTTTGGCTGTACCGATTTTGATGCGGTTTTTAGAAAATCATTTTAATGCAACGCAATAGAATTACATATTTATATATCGACTAGCTTATACTCACGGCTTTGCCCGAGAAAATTGTACATCAAAGCTTTCCTTTATTATGACATGACCCACCCAGTCCATTAGTATAAACCGCATAAACATCTGTTCAGTAGTTTTTGAGTTTATCGCGAGCAGACAGACGGGTTGTCCCTAGTTTGTAAGTACCTGCCAAGAAAGACAAAATATCGATATATCGATGTTTTGTTTTCGTGTTTGCATACATCCCTAAGCCGGCGTCTATCAAGGTGCTGCAAGGTGCTGCAAGGTGCCGCCGGTCGCAGCGACCAGCTACACTCGGCAGCACCCTGCAGCACTTTGATTAACGCCGCTATAAGTTGAACTGTTGACATATTGGATGTACTCTTTCTTCATATGCACTAAATGCTGTGCTAAAAAGAGACAGATATATCACACACATTATCACTACAACTCAGTGTAGTCGCGTGCTGCAGACTCTTGCGGCTTAAAGGCGGTCTCGTGATAATCGGTGTGCTGTTAACTCTAACTACAGTCGACGTATTCGCCAGACCCCACTTGAAAGGAGTTTTGGAAATTCCGATCTAAAAATGAAACGGGTGCAAAACTAAATTCACACGGATGAATTCGAGGTCAAAATCTCGTATAACATAAAGAAAGTGATGTTATGATGGTTTAAATTTGCCATTTTTCAGTTTAAATCTGTAGATTTTGCGTGATATAGTAACATTGTGTCAATCCATGGGAAAAGGTCCTAAGGTCATTGGCGCTTAAATCTTTAGAAACACAAATCTTACAAGTTTTAATCATATTAGCTTATAGCACAGTGACATTAGTGCCAACGCTCATAAGGTACCTTTTTTCGTGGACTGTCATATATTTTCACTAACTCACATCCAAATATTCGCATTTATAATAGGTTATAAACAATATTAATTAATAATCAGAAATGCGGAGATCCGTAGGAGAACTAAAGTAACCGACATAGCCCGCAGAGGGCGGGGTACATAGCTCGTAGAACAGATAGCCGTTGGGGCAGAAAATTTCTCGAATGGCGACCACGAACCGGAAAACGTAGTGTTGGCAGGCCTCCCACTCGATGGACCGACGACCTGGTGAATGTCGCGGGATGCGCATGGATGCAGCGCAGGACCGGTCGTTGTGGAAATCCTTGGGGGAGGCCTTTGTCCAGCAGTTGACGTCTTTCGGCTGAGAGAGAAGCACAGTGACATAAGTGCCAACGCCCATAAGGTACCTTTTGTCGTGGACTGTCATATTTTCACTAACTCACATCCAAACTTTCGCATTTGTAATAAACAATATTACATTAGTAATTTCCAATATATTTGTATTCAATGTAAAACAGGCTGAATAACCGCTAGCAAGCTAGCTAGAAGTAAGTATAAAATAACAAAACTATTTGCCCTTAGGCGCTTCGTTACGAAAAACTTTTGTAGACCGTCAAGTTTGATTAGTAAAATCAAACTAGCTACTTTCACAGTCAGTTGGTTACCGGGCCCTTTTTTACATCACTACCCAAAAAAAGGAGGGAAATGTTTTCAGGAGTCGTACATTTAAGATTTTTTTACATTGAGCATAGACAAGGGAAGGGAAGGAGAAGATGACCTAAAATTATGGTAAGAAAAGTTAGAAGTAGGCCTCAAGCATAGACAAATGAAGGTAAAGAGCAGATGACCCAAAATTATGATTTTCCATCGAGGTAAAAAAATGTTAAAAGTGGGTCTCAAACACAAGAAAGTAGGAAGACATAAGTGGTGGACTAGAATTATGGTATATGAAGTAGAATTGCTTCCTTCTGGGCCGCTTTCGAATGGGTTATTTTCAAAGTACCAAAGGGCATGTTCCATAACAGGCTATATCATGAGCAGTTCCCCAAAAATCAGAAATAATATCAAAAACCGATTAAAACTATCATATATTTGTTTTTTCGTGATCTTGTTATGGTATAAAAATACATTTAATATCGCTTAATGTCGTATAATGGCCATACTGACATGGCGCCCGTACGTACGTTCGGAAAATATGATACAGAAAATCAGATACAATGCTCGATATTTTCATTATATTTTAGAAAATTAATTAAAGTAAACGTTCCTAACACATGTTACAAGCAATATCATAAAAACATATGTGTATTTCACATAAATAGATGAATAATAAATAAAATAAACAAATTCTTTCCCGCGGGCACGTATGTAGTAAAAGTAAATTTTTGAACGTACCGGAAATCGAATCTGTCAAATGAAGCGCGTCAACGTCAAATCATAATGGGTGTCGGCCATTTTGGCGGAACTCGCCTAACCTTCATTACGATTTTGTTGATTTTGTTACCATAGAAATGCTACGAATTTATCGGATTTACTTATAAGGCATTGATACTGACCTAAAAATGAAAAGTTTAGGTAGGTGCTTAATGAAATAGCCGGCTCCCCATACATTTGTGCAACAACCCCTTTAACGTTGTCATATCCATTTGACGAAACCTAAATATTAAGATAGACATAATAAATACATACATAGGTACATACAAACATAGAATAACGTCTTTATCCCTTACGGGTTAGACAGAGCCAAGAGTCGTGTGACTCGAAGGCTACGCTAAGCTGAATAATGGGTTCTCTGATGTAATGGAGATTCAGGTATAGTGACAGGTAGCTAGCCCATCGCCTATGAGTGGAGGAATCTCCAGTTGAAAGCCCTATCGTATTTACGCTCACTATATAGTTAACGCTACTTGCGAATGTGGTTAATATGATCATGTCAATGGTATAACTGGTATTTGAATTTGACACATCGACTTTGACAGCGTAGTACCATCTGACAGATGTCTGTCCTTACTCGTAAATTCTGACATCTAGTGAAATATTGGAACGCAAAATCCCTCATTCTATTGACACACGAAAACATTATAAACAATCCTAACTAATCCTAATCCTAACATCGTAACTAATATTATAAATGTGAAAGTGAGTTTGTTTGTTTGTTTGTTTGTTACCTCTTCACGCTCTATCTACTGAACCAATCTTCCTGAAATTTTGTATACACATAGATAGAAGTATTGAGAAGGACATAGGGTACCTTTCATCCTAGGAAAAACACTGTACCCGTAGGATAGGAAATTCACGCGGGCGAAGCCGCGGCCGAAAGCTAGTGACAAATAAAGTGGAATTTAACTTCGTAAGTAACTGAAGAACTCCACGATCATTAAGTGTTCCCACGAAGCGTGGCCACCTCAGCTATAGAGCCCACAAATTGCTGCGATGCATTTTTCATGAACCGTATCGGGGGTATGAATGGCTGATTTAATTATTGGGATTGTCGCTGACTCTGCTCTAGTGTCGGATCTTGTCGGTAACTAGGGGAGTTTGTTAAATATTTTTCATTACTCATACTCTGAAAGTAAGTCTGAAGTTGCCTGAGGAGCGTGGTGAAAGTAATACTTTTCAGCCCTAGGGAGAATCGTTTTAAACTGACAGCTGTCACATTATTAAAAAAAAACTAGTTCTATTTTCACGTTATTATATTGAACCATGTTCCCACTTTCTAACAGCCTTTCAACATACTTATTATGTAAAATTGAAATAACTGAAAATAATTGAAGTTAAAGAATATATTTTTTTTAATTTTTTATAACATAGAATTTCTTATATTTTTTTCAATAATGGAACCAATGAAAATAATCTAATACCTAGCTAAATAGTTGGTCAACTACAAAAAAAAAAATATGCTGGAAGCTAAAGCCGCAATCCGATCTTTTTTTTTCAAGTTTAGTTTTGTTTTTGCTTCCGTATAATTCACTTATTATTTCTTTAGCTAAATCATGTTTTTATTTTTACTTTCTTTGTATTCGTAATGAAAAGCACAGTGTTTACCTCGGGTGAAAGACTTTTTTAAGTCCCTCGAACTATTGGCGCCCTCGCTACGCTTAGGCGCCAAACCCTGTCTCGGGACATAACAAAGTTACTTTCACCCAATCGGTAACAATATACTATTCATAATCCTCGCTTAATATCTTACTGATATCTATAGTATACTAGCTGGGCCCAGGGCTCTGCTCACGTGAGAATTTCTAGATAAAAAGAACTCTATGTGCTATTCGTGGTAATTTTCTACCCGTGTACAAAATTCATCCATATTGTACTCGAGATACTCGTTCTTTCCTAGTTCGATGGTGGGTTGCTGAGCTAGGGGATCGAACTGACAATAAAGCTTTTTTATTGTTCAGTAACCTAAATGTTAAATTGAAAATAGTCAATAAATTTATTTTACCTATATATTTTTAATTTAATTAAAATCCGTCCAGTGGATTTTGAGTGATAATAAATACAATATTGGTCTGTATTATGCCAGAAAGGCATCATAAGTATTTTTATATACCTACCCTGTTTACCTTACTTTTACATATACCCAATTAATAAATGTACCGGAAATCATACATCTATTGAAGCGTTTTAATTTAATAAATTGAGTTCCATTCCACGATTGGGGTTAGTATGCTTTCAGGCGAGTGCAGGTTCAATTTCCGTCTCGACAAATAGTGAACTGTTCAGTGTGCTAGTGTGAATGTCGTGGTTCAGTTACCCGGTGTCCTAGGTAAGCGACAGAACGCTGCGCGAAGTGATACGATGCTGTGCTACAAGGCAATACACGCTACTAGTGATGTGCCGTTTTCGAAATTTTCGTTTGTTCCCGATGAGTCATACCAAGATTAGTAATACTGAGACTCAAAGGGAAAAAAGTATCGATGAGTCACAGTGTTACTCAATGCAACTGATGGTTTTCCCAATGATTCACACTCTTACTCATCGGCACTCTGTATTCTCGTTGAGTAACACTGTTACGAAACGAAACTCTGTAATCACGTTGAGTATCAAAAATTAAAGATAACAATTGAATATAATAAAGTATTATAATATACCTACATTATCATTTTATGGATTACAGCAATGTAATAAGCAATGAGGAGGAGAGAATAAGGAAGCAATGTAATAAATTTCGGAAAAACAAATTGAAATTAGTTCTATTGCTTTTCCGCAACATGGCGAGGGTTTTTATATTCCTGGTCAGGCTATAAAAATGTTATTCTCAATAAATTTATTACTTATGCAACAAAATAAAGCAAAATATAACAGATTTTGCATTTTCTTAATTATAAAGAAATATAGGTACTGAAAATATTTTAAGAACACATTTAGTCTATGATTATTATGTAAAGTAAGTACTTAATACATCTATTGAAAATTGCAATTTCAATTTGTTTTTCCGAAATTTGATAGATTGCTTCCTATTCTGCAATCCATAAAATCATAATGTAGGTATTATTACACTATCTAATACTTCAATATTTTTGATTTTTATCTTTAATTTCTGATACTCAACGGGATTACAGCGTTTCGTTTAGTAACAGTGTTACCCAACGGGAATACAGAGTGCCGATGAGTAAGAGTGTGACTCATTGGGAAAATCATCAGTTGCTACATACTGTGACTCACCGATACTTTTTTCCCTTTGAGTCTCAGTGTTACTAATCTTGGTATGACTCATCGGGAACAAACGGTATTTTTTAAAGAATAAGAGGTAAACTTTCTGGGAAATTTCTCGGAAATGTTCTTGAAAATGGAAAATTTTCCTAAAAGCCCGAAAATTTTCAGACATTTTTAAAGCAAGAAATTTTCGAGAACAGGGAATGTCTCGGCGGCAATATATCGGCGACAACGCCGATAATACAGGCTACAAGTAAGTATGCGTAGATTCATTGCTTATTTATGCAACGCGTCACGCCGCGCAGCTTTGCTGCTCTTGACGCTCACGTAGGACAACAGGTTAGTGGTCCTAAATTATGTTGTGTGACTTCGATGTTGACTAAACACTTTAACAGTCCTACAGAGGCTGTTTTTGTGTTGGTTTTTGACCCCTTTGTTTTCTTTAGACAATTTTCATTGAATCTTGAATACCTTAGTCACTAACCTCTCACTCTCTTCAACATATACATGTGTATTCGTCCACATACACAGTCATTTAATTGTAAGACATATGTTGTAAAGTGACGTCTTTGGAGAAAATGCAGCAGTGGAGTTTGTTGCGCCGCCTCTTCTCCACTTGCGCTTTGGAGGCCGTGGTAACCTTAGCTTTAAGTAATTTTATGACGTCAACTAACTAAAAACAAGAATGTGACGATTTATAAGTGCTATTTTTAAGCCTATATGAATAAAAATAATTGACTAATTGACATAAAAAAGTTACTTCTTCTTCTTAGCGTATCGACTCGGCGTATTAAAGTGATGACTAAGCCAATATGACTCCACAGATACAGCATTTTCTCTTTCAGCGTGCAGGTAGTTGGGTACACTGGGCATGATAATAAATGTACCATAGTTTAGGGTTAGGCACCACACTGGCAAGCGGTTTACGAGTGTATCCCCACCTGGACATATTTTAATTGCCGAGAAAAGTTACTAACCATAAATATACCTTTTAATAGCAATTCACTTTGAGTCACGTTGTTTGTCAAAGAATATTTTAAATTTAAAACTTCTTCGCTCAAAGTAAAAATTTTGCATATGAGCCGCTAAAGGAATGTTCACAAAATTTGCATGAGCCTGAGGGATTTAAAGGCGCTTGAAGCGCTTATTTGTGCACCAAGAAACAGCGATTTTACGTGCCTATTGTAAGTTCATCTTTTTTTCTAATGAAGCTAAAGATTCATAGATTCATTTCTATTGATTGTGGTCAAGAGCAAACCCATCTTTAATATAAAAAAAGCTAAAAAGATAATGCAACCTTTCTCTCTCGTCCACACATTTTTTTATAAAATTACACTATAATATGAAAACAACATATATGTTACACTCGAGGCAGTAAAAAGTAAGTTACGGAAGTTTATAAGACGCGAGAATATTTTTAAATGTCCAAAAGGCCAAAAAAATCATAACAACTTGCGGTCAACACACATTGTTGTCCAACACGCCTATTTACACTACCCTGAAAAATGTCGTTAATTAAACAAAAAGGCGGGAAGGGACCGGAAAGATATTTCCGGCCAAAGGCTTAATTAACCCTAGCCAACCTTATTTTATTAAAACGAGGCCAATTAATTATTTTTGGCCTTAACTGGTCGTATAAGGATTAACGCTTTTCGCCTATTAAGGGATTACAATGTAAGACGCAGGTCGACTTTCCAAAAGGTATAAATATTTCTGATTTTAAGCTTTTGTTTTCAACGGAATTCGGTGATTATTTTTTTTTAGAAATGTAGACTTTTAAAGCAAAAACGGTCTAAACCCATAAATGTCTAATGACATTTTTGTTTTATTTTTCTAATAGCTGAGATATGAGGTTTTATTTATATATTTCGGCCATTTTTTAAAATTTCGAAAAACTGGCTCGACTAAAAAATTCTATAAAATTACCGAACCTGCTTACAAAATTTCATGATAATCGGTTCAGAAATGCGACCTGTAAGCGATAACATCCGGACAGACAAAAGAATTTTCGGCTAGTGGAAACTGAGACGCTTCGCTCGCTGCGCTCGCTCGGTCGATAAGATCTTACGTACACACTTTAAGGATTTATACTTTTCCAAAAACGTTCCTTCCATTAACGACAACTATAAAGGCCATTAAGTGGTTTTTGAGTTAATAACAGTATAATTGATATCTTGAGTATAATTTATTATTAGGTAGTCAGTAAAAAAAAACGAATACGTTTAAAACAAAACACGTTTAACTAACGTCCGTTTATTTTCTCATAAAATGTTAACACCGCAACAAAAATCGTATTCGTTACCAACTCGTCCAACAAAATTAACAACTCTTTAAGCTGAACACAACATTTCTACTTCCATTTCCCACAGTTTGCATTTTTACAACGACAATGGTCGTCCTAGTTCTACATAGCGCTCCTGTAAACAATAGAAGGACTCTGCGTTTCTCCCGCGCACCGCACAATACATTGACGGGTACACACCTAGATGGAAAACAGGTTGCTATCAGACGCACAATGGACACGTCAATACAATTGTCGCCGCCAATCGTTGACTTTAATTCAATAGAGTCGGCGTTGGCAGTTGCGATAAACATAAATTTATTAGATGCGTTTCCGACTTATTTTGTTTATGAATTGTATGCTTTTCTGTTTCGTTAAAATCTTTATTTGGAAATAGTCTGTTTAGTTTAGTTGCTGTAATACGAATTAAAAGTATTTTGATACTATCATATACTTATACAACGTTCTTAGCTATGTATACCACATGTTTTACACTGATGCGAGGGTGGCTCATTTCTCTGCGTCTACACCAGACTTCCTTCCAAAAGGGACAGATTGTAATCAACTTTTAAAAAAATCTGTCACCAGATAACATCTAAAACACAGTCAGAAGGAAAAGTTTTCCATTTCTTAAATTCGTACTACAATGTAAAATCCGCTGACATTTCGGTCTGGCGCTCCGTATCGGATTTCTGATGCATTTCAACTGTTGAATTTCAAATGATTTTCAGTTTACGATCCTGTATTCGATCACTGTCCTTTTTCACTTGCATCGGAATAAAGAAGAAGATAAAAATAGAATGTTGTATTCAAATTGTGCATAGATATTTTACGTCTTTATTTCTTGTGGGATGAACAGAGCTTCATAAATAGTAAGACGTCCAGACGCGATTATATCATTAAAATAAGTAAATATGATACTTTTTCTTATCGAGTCACAGATGATACTATACCTACAGGAGATACATTGGTATAATCACAATACATCATCAATTCTGCTTTATTGAGTTTTATATTCTACCAAGGAAAGATTATGTGCTTTTAAAGAAGAAATAATCCAACATTCTTAAAATACTACGACAGTTCGCTTTGAAGCTTACCTGTTGAGAAAATAATTTCTTGCATCTTTTTCCAAAGAAATATAATGGACTGTGGACATAGATTTATATAATAGAGAGAGCTGGAAGTATATTTTAATAAAGGCGGAAGTTCTCGGAATATTTGCAAGGAATTCCATTAAGACTGGACCCGACGTTATTAGAGAAAAATATAAATGGGCTCTTAAAAGTAAAATAAATATAAAATACGTGAAATAAGTACGTTGATTAGATCGTGTGGTGAAAATTAATGTTGGACGTAGACTGTAAATAATCATGGTTTGGAAAGTAAATTTTAAGAAAACAATAAAATAGCATTAGATAGATAGATTAAATAGCTGATACCGACAGTAAACGACTTGTTTATTTTAGTTAATTGTTAACGAATCACGGAACATTTGAAAAAGCAGTATTATACTAGTCAAATAAAAGATTTCATACTTACAAGAAAATACATACATATAGGCCTCTACACACACCCGGATTTTGGGCCCTAAATCGGGGGCCTTAATTATATATAGAGGTTTTATACCTAATAGTTTGATGCAGTGCGAAACTGTTTCTATTTAAGTTGACATATTTACAGAATTTGAAAAAAAATATATATATTAACAACCAACATTAGCATGCAAGTAATACTTGCAATTACCAGTTACCAGGTAAATCAAATCTGACGCGTGAAAGATTGGCCACAATATTTCAAACTGTCGACGAGTACCGCAAATGGCCGGTTACACAAAGGCATAAACCACCATTATACTGACGAATCATAGTAATTACGGTCGAGTATAATACTGGAAAATGGCTTAATCGAAGGTATTTGCATAATAGCGCTGAGGTATTTCCTATTAAGGAGTCGGTTGGTATAAATGGAATATTCACTATAAATATTTTTATTTTTAGATTTATTTGTGTTATAAAAATTGACAAGCCTAATAAAACACAATTTGAATTATAGTCTGGATATATTTTATTGAACTCGGCCGAAATGCTAATGTTACGTTGGATGTGCGAGGTGACAAGAAGGGATAGTATTTGAAGGTTGCACCCGTAACTGATAAGGTTAGAGTCATGGACTCACTTGGTTTGGACATAAGAAGAGCAATACTTATTAAGAAGAGCTGTGTTTATGAAAGTAGGTGGATATGGAGATGGATGGATTGTGTTTTAAGGAAGATATGAAGGTATTAGGAGTGGATACAAGTATGGCTAAGGATAGAAAATTTTGGAGAGAAAAGACATTCTGCGACGCCTCCAGATGATATCGAAATGGCAAAAATAGATTTTTTTCGACTAGTATTTGGCCACTTCCACCGCGCCCTATCGTTGGCTTTATTCAAGTCCTCCAGGGTAGTTAAGTAGTCAAGTTAAAAGATGAGAAGTAAGGCAGATGATGATGACCTTTTATTGAAATTGATTAAAAATTTACAAAATAATACAGAACAAGAATTAGTAAAAGTTAGGTTAAAAAATTCACAAGCAAGTAAAGCTGCTTATAATAGTTTTAATGTTTAAATTAAGAAACAAATTATAAAAAAAACCTTCAGAAAGTCATAACAATTCGTTGTCTCAAGAAATTCAATTCAAGTCACGTCAAATCAGTAAAGGACTTATATTGGCGTCACATTGCTATCGAGTGCCTTGAACTTGAATTATAAATGAAAGAGCCTAATGAAGTTGAAATATTCAGACTGTTGAATTACTTATTTACGAAAGAAAAGAAAATAAAAGAAAAGAAAAATGGCAATGTATTCAATTTTACTTGTGACGCTGCAAAATATATTAGAACAATTTGAAAAAGCCCCATGTTTATATTCTAAACATGAAAGCAGACTTTACTTAACTATATTTATCAAAACAGAATAAATGTGACCACATTTTCTGAAGGTTCAATATAGTTTTTAGGGTTCTATATCTCAAAAGGTAAAAACGTAAACATTGTTGGATCATTTTGTTGTCCACTGTCTATCCGTCTGTCTATCAAGTCTCTTATTCTCGGGAACGGGTAGAAGTAATAAGTTGAAATTAATTTGATCAGACACTTGGCTCCATGGTCTTGGCTATGAAAAAATCATAGTTGTACGTCAACGCCAAATGTTGTGAAATTTCATAGTACACATGATTTATTGTACGGAACTCCCGGTGTGAGAGTCTAACTCGCACTTTGTCTGTTATTAATAGGAGTATTAGGACATTAGGACCCTTGTCATGTGCAAAAATCTAATACTATTTGTCTAGAACACCCTACAAAGAAAGGAAGACTCATCTCAATTATTTTGTGAAGTCCTAAGGTTTCACTTAACTGGGAGACCATTGTACTGTTCCCTGTCGCCATATAGCAAGCATGCTTGCTTTTAAAGAAGAAGAAAAAGTTGCTACTAAAGAGCTCAAGTCAATCAAAGAATACAGAAACTAGAGGAAGTTCTCCATGTTGTAGCATGGAGTTAAGGGCGTGAAAAGATTTATTCGTGATGAACGAATGAAGGAGAATTTATTCAAAATAGAAACACATACACTAAAGAGTTTACATGAAGTCAGCAACGCGTGACATCCTTGGTGTAGCAGGCTTCCATAGACCTTGGTGACTATTTTAAATCAGGTAGGGCGCATCCCTGTTTTACCTACTTAGTAGAATAAAAAAAATTACCAGCTGACCTAGAATATTCGATTAAAAGTTATCAGTGCTTGGTAAATGCACCTCTTGAAATGCAATCTCGGTGCATCGCTGCCTGTGACACCGCATTACCAGCCGCTTTCACTTTATTTCTGGCAGAAAATTACTTTTCATATGCTTTGGCGGTCACCGCTTTGATCAAACTGATATCAAAATGTCGTAGTTGCAGGCTTTAATACTAGGGAGAAGTTTCTGTCTAAATCAAATAATAAGGGCCGGCCTTCACCAGAGCAACAGGGCGGGCGCTTCATAGAAACGGGGCGTCAAATATACCTACTACTACTACTACAAACGAAACTGTATATCCATGAACACGACGTCAGTAACACGTCAATGTGTGCGTTTTCATTTCAGTATTCGGCCGTATCGGCCGAATACTGAAACGTCACTCAGATGTAACAGTCAGCTGAAGCGCTCTAAAATCTAAGCATCTGCCAAAAAGTAAGTGGTATACACAAAAGCTACTCAAACGTTTGGAAGCCATTATCAGCTAAGCTGACCTAAAGTATTAACGTCATTTCCTATCATTCACGTTCATTCAATAACCTCTTTTTACGCAACATTGTTTGAAAAAAAAAATTTTTCTTTACCATATAATTTAGTTAAAATAACATAAAAAATAAAAGATTTATTTATTTTACAATTTATTTCATTATTCCGTGATAAAATCATATTTATTATAAAAAAATAATGAAAATAAACGTAAATAATAACCAACAAATCGTTATAAATTTTCGTGGAATGAATCGTTTTTGCTCAGGTATAATAATACCTATTTATTCTGTGGCGTGGGCCCTACTCACACATTGCGACTTTTTTCAACAATACAACCGCCGCGTTTTTTCAGCCGCGCGATTGCTTTGCGACATGAGTATCGATACATGCGCGAGTGAGTAGCGACGCATACGCACGTTTGAATCGATTCAGATGTCTGCCTGTGCCTATCAACGAAACACTGAACGTTGTTTCATTGAGTTTGTATTAATGCTGTATCGCATTTGTAACGATGCTGTTTCGCGTTTGCATCGCGACTCTAACACTATAGCTACGCCACTAGCTATTGACTTGTCACTGCATCGCGATTGTATCGCTGCAAAACATCGCAATGAGTGAAGGGCCTTTAGGAAGAGACACCTCTATGACCAATAACCCTCCTTTTAGTTTCGCTGTAGTCGGGTAAAAATGTATCGGCTCCGTCCCGATCTACTAACATAAATGGGATGGAACTGATGCTATATTATACCCAAAGTATCCACTATTTCATTAAAATCCTTTTTTTACAATGGATCAGTGGAATATATGAAAAAAATAATACAATTTGTAATTCACTGCCAAACACGTGTAAGCGTAGAAGTGGGTTTTTGCAGGATATTTTATGCAGGCACCAAAAGCAAGAAAGATCAACGTTGTGTAATTCTTCACTGCACATGCCAAAATAATATATAGGTGAAAAGTTATTGATTTTAGTGTCTGTAGATAATAATGTATCGATAAATACATTATTTTAACATCAGAATCAATACGATCACAGATTTGGGAGACCTCGCGACCACTCTTAGATCTCAGATGCACCCAAGTCGGTTTGACAATGGTTTGACAATACATTTGACAGCAAAAAAATTTGAGTAGCCTTTCAGTATACGAATTTTGCACTAAAAGGAGTTTGAGACCTATTTAGTTTCGAGTTCTCTCAAATCTAAAACGTGCTCAAAATTGACGTTTGAGTATACCAATTTTGCATGTAAGACCGTCTCAAACATTTAAGACGCCGTCAAATACTTGAGTGACGTTTCAGTATTCGGCCGATAGCGTCCCAATACACACAAGAACGGGGGAGAAACGCGGAGGGTGCCATATTGCGGGAGGGGCAGGGAGTTTCCTTTCTGTACCTAGTACTTATATTAAATTCTATGTCAGAGCGGAAAGGAGAGGAAATGCGTTTTAACAACCAATTGAATTTCGTTATCCAAAATTTGAATTTTGTTAATCAGATCCTATTGGTGGTTGAAACAAATCTCCTCTTCTGTCTGATCAGCTCCAAAGATACATCTTCCATTTCTCATCTCATCTCTGCAGAAGACAGAAGATTAAATGCTTTTTCTTTTCGAATGTGCTATTACTAAACTACTTTTTGCAGCTACAATGCAATTGCTCTATAAAAAATAGCTGACCACAAGACGTATATACTGAAAGTTTTACACTTGTTATGTTGTGGCTGACTGCACCTGTATTTTATCCCGGTCTGTAACAAACTTCGCGTTGGATAGTTTTAAGAGGCACTCAAGTGAGAGCGCCAGAAATCAGATAATGCAAACACAACTTTGGATAAACAAAGAACACGTAAATGGTTTATAACTTCGATCAACTATACTGATCGAAGGTTTAGAAGTACCTATTGCATATATGTAATATAGATAAATAGATAGATAGATCAACACTTTATTGCACCATTTACAGAAAAGAAATACAAAGTAGTAACAAAAGTAAATACTATATAAATGAGCGCAAAAGCGGGCTTATCGCAAATGCAATTTCTTCCAGCCAACCCTTGGTGGAAGGAAATATACGTGAAAAAAATGTAGGGTGCAGTAAACATTATTAATTATAAAGGAAGAAATAAATTAAAAATAACATTGATGATATAAATATACACACTCGTTCAAAACACAATCATGACAAAGAGAATAAGCTCGTAATAAATAAAATTAAAGATTCAGATAGTAAGACTTTACCAGCTCTCTGAAGGATGACAGAGTTTGGGCCTTGCGGATATCAGCTGGCAATGCATTCCACAAACGAGCAGACTGTACGTACAGTAAAGGAGTGGGAGTAGAATTTGGAAACGTGATCAGGGACAACTAGGTATAAGGAATATTCACTACGTATCTCACGATTACTGACCTCACTGAGAAATTTAAATCGTTCTTTAAGGTTCGTTCGTTTTTATTTTCTCTAATTAATTTCTATTGTAAAATATGTGAGGTTATGTGGTCCGATTGGTAGGACGAAGACAGTAGGACCACGCGACCAGAGCGTAATTATTGATAGAATTTTGGATTGTTGATAGAATTATGGATGTTATTACACGTAACAAAGAACACTTTATAACTTCACCGCAACGAGATCAAGAGAAAAAATATTTTAGGCATAGGGAGGATAAATTTTTTTTTCAAAGTTGTTCTTTTCATGTCTCACCTTTGTTCTATGTGATAATTTTCACACAAATATTTTACCCAAATTGAAAGAGGAGTGAAATTTTTACAGAATATGCGTACTTAATAGAACATGGTACCTAATCAAACTAAAAAAAGGCATGTCGATCTATAAACATACAAAATATTAGCAGGATCCTTCCTGCTCTTATATTGTATGTTTAAGATTAACTTGGGAGTTTAATTTAAGTGCAAGCATCCAGTATACTCGTATCTTCCGAACTTGCAACGATGCCCTAAAACTATTCAATGCACTTACAAGTCTTTACATAAGTGCAGTTTCCATAGTTGCATAGTGTGTGTCGAAGGATCATATTCCAATTCTCAATACATATTTAGCAACTGATGAACTGTAACACACTAGAATTTATCAAAACTTTTAATTGAGAAAGATTGTTCGAAGTATGGGAACAAGAAGGTATGTACCACAGTATCACACTCATTTTATAAAGAGAAAGTGTTTGCATGTTTGTGAGTTTGTTTGTAGAAAGTAATCTTCGGAACTACTGAACCGATTTCAAAAATTCTATCACCAATAGAAAGCTACATTATACCTGAGTGACATAGGCTACAATTTATGTATGTATCTCCCGAGCGAAGCCGGGGCGGGGCGCTAGTTTCTAATACACAGGGTGTTTTTGTCCCGATATTGGAACGTGATATGTTTACCCGTGGACCCAATTTAATACAGAAGTATAAATATTACGACAACTGGTGAAGAAAGCCCTCAAATTATAGTCGTAATGTTTCAGCAATTTATCTTATTCCAGACTTTTAGCCAAGAGAACCGTGAGGAACCTTATTAAATCACACTTTACGTGAAGAACACTTTTCCCGATCAATATTGAGTGCGACTTTGATCTTCACGCAAGAACCTACTTGAAAACTTCCTGATTGTAAGCGAACTCCGGAATTCAAAACTTCCGAAGCAAAGAATTCGAATTTTCTCCACTAATCTGTCTTCTGAAGGTGTGTTCCCTTTCGTTCCAAACAAAACCTAATTTTAAACAAATGCAATTTGTTTAACATTTAAGTTTGCTAAAACTCGTGGGTCTGAATCGTTACTTATTTATAGAACTAGCTTTTGCCCGCGGCTTCGCTCGCGTTAATCCTTTCTTAGCGGATGCTTACGTCATAACATCTACCTGCATGCCAAATTTCAGCCCGATCCGTCCAGTGGTTTGGGCTGTGCGTTGATAGATCACTATGTCAGTCAGTCACCTTTGATTAATATATACATAGATTGCGTTAGTACATCTCGATACAGGATATCTCGATGATGATAATTTATATTTATTTGCACATATGCTATGATCTAATGTTTTTTTACGAAAATTCTATTACTATCGATACAAGCCCTTATTTCATTTCGGCAGGTCTTCAAGGACTTATTTAGTTACAAATTTATTTACTAAACAGAAAACAAGTAAAGCATGACAGTCAAAAAGTATACATTATATAACACTGCGTTACAAAAAAAAATAAAATTTTTAGTACCCTCAAAACTACCGGGTTTTTTTGATAGATCTATATGTGTAGAATATAGGTTCCATAATGAACTTCCCCATCACGTAAGATTTCAGAGAAAAATTGTGTCAAAAATTCAAAACCATTTTTTTCGCTAATATTTTGAGACATCATTAAAATTAGTAGTTCTATAATTTTTAAAAAGCTTTATAGCTGTAAATATTATAATACTGTTCATTATTATAGAGCAATTTAATTTTAATTTATTTTAGTTTGTCTATCCCGCAAAAAAAATTTTGAAAGTTGTGTTAATTTCTCCATACAAGGACTATAAACGTAAAATATCATTCATTATGTAACCTAAATTCCACACATATAGATCTATTAAAAAAACCTAGTAGCTTTGGGGGTACCAAAACCGTGTAACGCAGTGTAATTTACACTTTAGTGAATATTATTATTCATAATACAGGAGTTTTTATCTCTTTATTGGTTTTGCCATCTTTTTTTGCCCCTACTATTATCAGTACCCTACCAATAGGTTACCAAAAGGAGCAAAACTATCGAAAGACCCGATCAATTTACAGCCCACAATTTATGTGGCCCACTGAAAGATGGTGAAAGTGATACGATACGTGTCAATGTTGTTAAACTTTATGATGGGACGATAATTTATTACACTGCCAGAAGATTGTTTATTACACCCACTTAAACTTGGGAACTTTCGGTATCTATTTACAAGAATAGTTTTAGTTTTGGACCTGTTTGCAAGGCGAAATTAATTGTTTTTGTGTCGATGGTTTACTTATAATAACATAGAATTTGCGGGATGCGCATGGATGCGGGCAGCGCAGGACCGGTCGTTATGGAAATCCTTGGGGGAGGCCTTTGTCCAGCAGTGGACGTCTTTCGGCTGAGAGAGAGACATACAATTAATAATAAATACCTAAATTAGATAGTTCTGCGTGCAAAGGAATTTAAAAAACCTACCCTTTATTTTATTTCTGGTCTTATACTATCCTAGACTTGTACCTATACAAAATCCGCTCAGCGTTGAGAAGTGATAGTGTAACAAATAAGCATTACTTTCGCATTTATAACATTACCTCATTTGACTTCACCTTCTAGCAGTATTATCTGTGCTATTCGTTGGTACTTGTAGTGTAGATCGTGGGCGATGATAATGATAACTTCTCAAATTTAATTGCAATACTCCTCAAAATTTAATTAAATCTATTCCAAAAAGACACATAAAATAATAAAGGCTCAATTACTGAAATGACGTCAAATATTTTTTGTTACTTTGTAATATACTGCGACAAATATATTTCCATATAAAAAAATACTTATTTAAAAAAGTCAATTTACATACTTCAGATAATGAACCGCCCGATATGAAACGCCGAGGCAGTGTTTTTCCGCGATTTTTCACAATATTTTCGTCAAGCCTTTTCCACTTCGTTTCGCTCGAAGCTAATTTCCTGTTATATAAAATCCCAATGCCTTCTGTCTGACCTATTTATTGCTTTGTAATCACAGGTTATTGAAGTTATAAAGGCTTATTTTTATTTCAATCCAAAATATCTCCAACATTCGGAAAATGAAGAGAGAATTTTTTGCGGACAAATTTATTTGCTACTTAATTTGTTTGATTTATTTTTGACAATATGTCACAGCATAGTACAGAATTATAGCCTCCATAGCAGAATTATAGTCTACCACAGAAATAAATTTTTTTTTAGTCTACTTATTTTTATTGACATTGGATCTTCTTTCTGCGAACTATTCCACCCACTTAGATATATTGTAAAAGAATATCAGTCGATCCCAATGTAATTTACATAATTTCCATTAAATTTAATAAACACCTTCATACCAATATATCAGTATAATTTGAATTACAGAAACAATATGGTATCTAAGCTGGCAGACGCCAAATGGTCTATTCAGCGAATCTGAATTTTGCGTAGCGTCCCTTAATCGTCTGAATAATACGTTAGAAACAATAAACTCAGATTTGGGATGTCATTTCGGGAGATTACGGGAGCCCAATGAAAGCGGGCTCTACACCAGACGACACGATTTTTGTGTCACACGATTTTTCATTGAGTCGGATCCACAGAATTCTGAAAAATATATAGAAATGCATATATGGGAATATAAGGAAGGAATGTTTCACTTGTCATGAGTCACAGGACTCTGAAGTTACTTCGTTATTTTTTTAAGAAGTTTCAACGTATCTTTATTTTATTAGTTAGGTATTTTAATTACACATAATTGTTTTGTTGATTTGATATCTGAAATGAAAATTGGTTATGTATTTATTTATACTGTGGAAGTTCACAAAAACAGCTGCGGTTGTTAACAAAGTCTGTTAACTTTGGGAACTGTCTTCAAAGTTAACACCGACAATAATAAAAATTTAAATTGTAACATTTTCATTTGTACCCAAACGTCGAAAACGTTTGTGTTTCTACATTGTTTTTTTTTTTTACTTTTATCGAAAAACTAAATTAGTAATGAGAAAACATATCAAATTGTAACTAAACTTTCTTACTTCATTTTTTACATTAAATACTAAATTATACAATTTAGTTGATTTTAGTTTAAAATTTCGCATTCCATTCACATACCTGTAAATTTTTTCGCTTCCATTTTTTCTTGTATGTTCATTTGATAAAGCAGCCACCATGAAAACTCGCACATCAACAATATTAAAGTTATCAGTCACCCCCTGTTGGCGTATATTTTTTATCGCCTTATATTTCACCGACGGTTGGCCGAAAATCTCCTGACCTCCATTATTTGTGGGGAGGAATAAAAATGTCGCCGACCCATAATTTTTTACTAAGGCGCTGACCATGTTGACCTAACTAGCTCACCGTAGTACAGAGGAAAGGCTTGTAGAGGTCATTTGTTGAATAGTCCCAATGCAACAATTATTACAACAATACATTTTTAGGACTTACTAGTGACCCTAAAGTCGATCATAGCCTCCGGAACGAGAAAGAGCCATAGTTTTTTGCGCCCGTTTGAATAGTTGTATTGCGGTATAGAAAGTATATTACAGAAAATAAAAATAAATTTTGTACGGATAAAGGTAGGTACGATATGATATTTAAATAAGTTCTAGTTGATCTGACATTGCATGCAAAACAATTTTGCAAAGGATTTTGATATATTATTTATTGGATCATTACACCTATAATTTGGTACGGAACTTTTAGGTACATGAAAAGTAGGGATGGGTAATATAGGTATTCTTTTTTGGCCGATCCCATTGTGTGCAGTCAGGTCAATCGTCAGGTCTTCTAAAACTTTTGATGGAGTAAAAAGAACATTTTTTTATTTAGGGATTAGTTTTATTATTTTGAGGGGCAGGACTTCGGAACCTTAGAACGTGATTGGCCCGACACACACTTGGCCATATAACAATATTGAAACCTGATTGCATTTTGTAATTTGCTGTCACATGGTCGGGATATCTTCGGTGATTACATGCTTAATCGCCGGATTAATACTGATTGTAATGGGATATGCAATTTAAATTTAAGCACGAAGAGTAAAGAATTTTGTACCTCTGTAAATTAAGAATTTTAATTGGGAAATATAATCGGGAAAATTACTTTCGAAAACTTTCGAAATTCTGTGACACTATTTGTATTCATCTTACTTTATAATCATGTTTACTTTGTCCAAAACCGTTGCACCTTTTGCTTATACAAATTCAAAATAACTTTTTATTTCGCAGGGGGAAATGTATTTACACACTGAGTGTGGGACTCCTGGGCCACTGTCGGCCCAGACTACCCACTAAAACCTCTTGCAGCGTTTCCGCGCCTGCCGTTGCTGGGGCGTCATGGGATCGCGAACATTCTACCACGACGCCTTCCGAAACTAGTTTTGAATACTACGCGAAGATCAGAATACCCTGGCACTCTCTCATTTCAGTGGCTAAGCTAAGATCCTCTTTAGAGTCACTGTAATTAAAAATACGATGATCATGATGACCAACACGGACTTTGTTGCTTAAAGGTGCCCACGCCACTTCAGAGAAAACTTATGTTAACACAACGCCATAGACATTTTTTTTTGGTTTCTTTATCCGTGAGGAAAGGCAAAGGGATCTAAAGCCCATACAGCCATTAACGCCATAGACATATATAAAAACTCTATTGAACCATAGACTCAAAACTCTCTTGTGAACCATAGACACCATAGACTTACCATTAAAAATGTGACATTAGAAATAAGCATCTGTACGTCAAGTAAGTATACCTGGATTTTATTTGTATTCCCGCTGGGCATCCCAACAACTTGAATAATACACCTTGGATAAACCACACTTTAATGATAGTCCAAATCAATAACAATTTGATACTGAATAGATTAATAGGTACCCAGAGTATATCTGAATATTGCCCAATCGGCACAAACTCCACCGCTGAAATTAAATTCATTGATTTGCAGTATTTCAGAACCAAATGTCGCTGTATTCAAATTGGTTATGAAGAACTTTATTATTGTTTTGTTAATAGCTGTTAGCACTATATTATATAAAATATAAGATACTAGCTTTTGCCCGCGGCTTCGCTCGCGCTATGTCAGTCAGTCAGTCACTCAGTGATCATACATAGTGATCTATCAACGCACAGCCCAAACCACTACTGGACGGATCGGGCTGAAATTTGGCATGCAGGTAGATGTTATGACGTAGGCATCCGCTAAGAAAGGATTAACGCGAGCGAAGCCGCGGGCAAAAGCTAGTATATTATAAGTAGAAACAGTGATTTTAGTTTACGGTTCTTGTTATGTTTTACAAACTAGCTATACCCCGTGGCTTCGCTCCCATATTTCTTCATATTTAATTTGTTCGTAAAAACTAAGTACCTACCTAAATCGGGTAATACATGACACGTAGATGAAAGGCATCGAGATATTATGTACTAACGCTTATGAAAGGTCTCTAATATAACAGTGTCACAGTCAATCTCTTGATCATGGAAGTAATAAGTACTTTATTTATATGTCTGTGTTTATTCCATACTGTACATGGCAAGTGACAGTATGGCGTGTAATAATTTTAAAATAACAATAAAAAAATTAACGTAATTTTTCTTTCCGTCATTACATATATTTTTTTAACAAGGCAAAAATTTAATTTAATTTAATTAATAATTAATTGATAATACTTTTTTTTCTGAAAGGGGACTTTTATTGCACAAATAAAACTGTACATTGAAGGATAAAAAACCTAAAAACTAATTATCTATAATATAAACTAAATTAACCTAAAATAAAAAACTATAATAATAATATTATTGATAATACTTGGATTGAATTAACGAGACTATAAATTTTACTGCACCTCTCAAAGTGCAGTACTTTGTCCTAACTAATATTATAAATGCGAAAGTGAGTTTGTTTGTTTGTTTGTTTGTTACCTCTTCACGCTTTATCTACTGAACCAATCTTCCTGAAATTTTGCATACACATAGCTGGAAGTACGGAGAAGGACATAGGGTACCTTTTATCCCGGGAAAAAGCACAGTTCCCGTGGGAAATTCACGAAAGCTAGTTTATCCCATAAATTCAACAGCATATTAATAAAAACAGTATCAATCAAGAGTCAAGACCGACATAAAACCGACAGTGTATGATCCGATAACGTTACCAATTTAAATCTATCAATGACAGTTCAGATTAATTTATTACTCATGCAGATAGCTGAAAAATTATATTAATGAATGAATGGACTTCGCTTTTTATTTTTTTGGCTTCATCGTTCAGCCAAATGTTTATTTTGCTAAAATGATTACAGCAATACATATTTGAAAATTTAAATTCGAACACCAATTCAAGAATATCGTTTCTTTGTTCACTAGTTTGTTGGTAAGAAGAAGAAGCGTCTTCTTCTTGGCGCTACTAGCAAACGAGGTCTGTCAGATGGACTACCTCTCTCTCTGATTATGTATAATTGATTTATTTTCATATATATTTTTGTTATACATTGTATGTATTACGGTCTATATGTATTACATTTTTTCTTCTTATATTATATATGTTGTTTTTATATGTTACTTATCTTTATTAGCTATTTTCTTTTCTTTTTAGTACACGCCAATGCCTCTTTTTTTCCCTTTTTTCTTTCGCGGGTCTACTGGTAGAAATTTCTATAGAAATAAGTAGTACCTTTGTACTTAGTTTTACTATGTTTTGAGTTTCCTATATATTTGTTGTGTACAAAAATAAATAAATAAATAGATAATACTGTCTATTTTTGGATTTTTGAGCATCGCAGATGCAATTAGTACTACAGTACTAATCGCCTAAGACCTGGTCGCGGGTTCAAGTCCTGCTCGCATGGAATTTTTTCACCATATCTTATTTCTATATGAAAGTACTTTAGGATAATACTGTCATTTGAATTTGACAACTGATGACAGTATTGTACTATCTGACAGACCTCACTCTCCAGTAGCGCCAACTAGTTCGTTTCGTCTTGTTCTTATCGAGTGTGTTATTACTAACACTGGTGTCAGATTTTATTCAAGTGGCCTAGAGGCATCTGACATGACTTTTACGACTACCGCCATCTAGTGGGGGTAGCCGACTGAATGTGTGTAGGAGTTCCACTTCTAATTATCACCCTTTTCTCATGAGGGGTAGACAGAGACTAGCACGTTCAACTTGCTACGATCCTTACATATCTCTCTCGCTTCCTCTACACTCATCACTCTCTTCATACTATCTGGTGTTTCTAATATCTCGCTTTTTAAGGAGGAACGCAATCTGGTCGTAGTGACCCTGACCAACTAAATACCTTATTTCTATTTTGTTTTATATTAATCTAAACTCCGTGGTATAAATTGTGGAATCAAAACTACTAAAACCTACCAAATGTAAGTCTCTCTAATGAAAAAGTCGTACAGTGCAGGTAAACGAGGCTTGGCTTCATGGAAAACGCATCAAGTGCAATTCCAACTTTTATTTCCCGCGCAAAGTTATGCAATATATCGCAGACTCGATGCTGTGCCGCTTACGAGGCCACTCTCAACTGCGCAGGTTAAATTATACTCTGGAAGTGACTGGATTTTATTCTAGTAGTAAGTGTTTATGTATTCTACGTCGTTTAATTTTTTTTTTTTAATATTTAGACAAATCACACAGAGCTAGCCTCAATCTTCTTTTTGTTGAGTCGAAATGGCAAAAGTCTTTATATTTTCCCTGACTAGACCAGTACGAGGCAACGCCTTATAGTTGGCCTAGCAAAGGTCCTCCATGGTGCACGAGGTGGTGCAATTCGGACATGACAGGAGGTGAGCCATAGATTGCATTGCCCCAAACTAAGTTTTATTCTATTATAGGATACTACATACATACGTTTTTATCCCTTAAGAGGTAGAAAGAGCCAAGAGTCGTGAGACTCGAAGGCCATGCTTAGGTGAATAGTGGGCTTTCTGATGGAATGGAGATTCAGATATAGTGACAGGTTGCTAGCCCATCGCCTATGAGTGGAGGAATCCCCAGTTTAAAGCCCTTTCCCTCGATTGACTTTTACAATCTGCGCAGGAAGAGAAGCAGCTGGCTCATTCAATGTTTATTTTTATAGGAAACTGGCCTCAATGATAGGTACTATATTTTTTATAACAGATACTGTTAACTATAACATCTGGAACCAAAGACAATTTTGTAATCGATTAAACGAAACCATTTAGAAAGAAAG